>ML253433.1:10058-29770 GCA_005239495.1 Nicotiana undulata
AAAAAAAAAATTGTGCGGGAGTGGGGGCAGGGTGCATAAAAAAATAGGAATTTAAAAATTACAAAAAATGTAAAAAGAAATTGCGGGGTAGGGGTGGGTGTGGGTGGGTGGGTGATGACGAAGAAAAACCGTTTTGGAGAGAGGGCATGGGCTTGGGTTAGGTGGGTGGGTGTGGGGTGGGTTGATGAGGATAAAAAATAGGGTGGGGAAGCTTGAGAAGGAGTTTAGGAAAATATACAGAAATTTAAAAATTATGAAAAAAGTAAAAAACAAAATTGTGCGGGAGTGGGGGCAGGGTGCAGAAAAAAATAGGAATTTAAAAATTACAAAAATTGTAAAAAAAAAAATTGCGGGGTAGGGTTGGGGATGTGGGTGGGTGGGTGATGATGAAGAAAAACCGTTTTGGAGAGAGGCATGGGGTTGGGTTAGGTGGGGGGGTGTGGGGTGGGTTGATGAGGATAAAAAATAGGGTGGGGAAGCCTGAGAAGGAGTTTTGAAAAATATTTTCCCTTCTTTTGGTAGGGAAAATATTTTCCTCCAATTGGAGAAAAATGAATTGATGAGGAAAATATTTTTCAAAATATTTAAGCCAACCAAACATGGAAAAATTAAAAAAAAAAATCCGAAAAATATTTTCTTTCATACCAAACACACCCATAAAGTATTTTATTTTATTTATAGCACAAAGTTTCCAAATCCATCGAGTTTAATTGTATTGAGGTGGAATTATTTTAGAGGATTGGAGAAAGATGTTGGGGGGATGACTATTGATAGGTTGGAAAAATCTCATTCGTTGTTGGGAGTAGGATGCTTTGGACTGTTTTTGAAGTATCTGCTTTTGTAAGAGGTCCTTGGATAAGTGACATGTGAGAGTCATTGGACCCAATATAATTATCTTCCCAAAGCGCGATATTGGATCCGTTACCTACATTCCAAGCTATTCTTTTTCTGAAAAGAGGATAGTTATTGGTGATGCTTTTCCATATGTAGGAGTCGCGGGATTTATTGGTGAAGTCGTTTAGTGAGTGGCGTGATTTGTACTTTCCTTGAGAATTCTTACCCAGTGATGTTTCTGATTATTAATCAAACGCCAGGTGAGACTGGAGAGAAGTGCAGAGTTTTTAACACTTGTATTTGTGATACCCAAACCACCCAATTTTTTAGGCGTTGTAGCATTCTCCCAGTAAGTTAAATGAATTATTATTTTTATCTTCGGTGAATCCTCATAGAAAGTTGCGTTGAATTCGATTCGGGATTATAGCTAGGGTTGATGTGATTAGGGTAGCACGCCCTGATAGTGAGAGCATTTTTTACTTCCAACCTTGAAGCCGTTTTTTCATACGATCTAAAATGTATTGGTAGTCGACAGTCTTTGACTGTAACCTTGTAATGGGTAAACCTAAATAGCTCTCGAACGTTCTTGATGGATTAATGTTAAGAGAGTTTGCAATAACATGTCTTGTGTGTGTGGAAACATTTTTTGAGAAGTATACCTTAGATTTAGCAAAATTAAAATTTTGTCAGGAGATGGAGGTTAGTTTATTTAAGATATTGATGATGAAGGAAGTATTTTTTCTATCAGCTCGAGCAAAGAGTACCAGGTCATCTGCGAATAGGAGGTGTGATATGGTTATTGAGACTCTGCCAATTTTTATTGGGTTCCATAGATTGTTGTTAATGTCTTGATTAATGAGGCGGGTGAGGAATTTCATGCAGATGATACATAGATATGGGGATATAGGATTTCCTTGTCTAATTCTACGGGTTGGGTTGAAGGTTGTTGTGGGTTTTCCATTGACAAGTATGGATATGGATGAACTGGTGACGCAAGACATGGTGAGGGAAATTAATTCTAGAGAAAAATTTAAACTGGATAATGAGTATCGGATGAACGACCATTCAAGACGGTCAAAAGCTTTTTCTAGGTCGATTTTCAGCATCATATGACAGTATTTGCCCTTATGCTTATTGAAGGAGTGGATTGCTTCTTGGACGATTATGCAATTGTCAGTAGCCCTGCATCCAAGAATAAATCTACATTGGTTTGGACTGATAATTTTGTGTAGCAGGGGTCTTATACGATTAACAATGATTTTTGCTATAGTTTTGTAAATTGTGTTACAGAGACTTATGAGTCTGTGATGAGTGATCATCTCAGGGTTTTTAATTTTTGGTGTTAGGCTAATGAAAGTATTGTTTATTTCTGGTGGAATATGGGATGATGAGAAAGCGTCAATACAAGTTTTGATGACTGCAACTAGTGTCATTCCAAAATTGCTGGAAGAAAATCGGGTGTAGACCATCTGGTCCTGGAGCCTTCAGTGGTTTAAAGGAAGTGATGACTTGCTTAATTTCACATTGGGATAGGGGTTTTGTTAGTAGGAGTTGATCTTGGAGAGTTAGGGAGTTTATGTCTAAATCAATAGATTCTTTAGTAATAAGTAAACGCTCTATGGTGTAAATTGTTGTAGTAATGGATTCTAGATCTAGGTTCCAATTTCCAACATCATCAAGTAGTCCAAGGATCCTGCTTTTACGTCGTCTATGGATAGTGGTTGTGTAAAAAAACTTTGTGTTAGCATCTCCTTCATTTAGCCTTTGGATTCTAGTTTTTAGTTTCCATAAATCCTCCTCTCTATGAAGGATGTTGTTGTATTCCGAAATGAGCTTTGTTTCTAATTTATGGTGGAACGTTATTTTTTGAGGTGGATTCATATTTTGGAGACCATTGATTCTGGAAATTTTGTTCCTTTTTTTTGTGAAGATATTCCCAAAACATGTAGAATTCCATTGTTGTGCATTGTTTTTAAAAATTGTCTCAGCTGTATTGTAGTGTTTATTTGAGTGCCAACAAGATGAAACTAAAATTTTAAAATCGGGGTGTCTTAACCACATTGTCTCAAATTTAATGGTTGATGGGGGTTTGTTGTATTGTCGAGTAAGATTGAGCAGTAGAGGGCAATGGTCGGTGTATGTACGGGGTAGGGGAGTTACTTTTGAGTCAGGGTATAAGTCTAACCATGAAGGGTTACCTAAAAATCTATCAAGTCTTTCTAAAATAAAGGAGTTATTGTTTTGACTGTTAGGTTTGTTAGTCCAAGTAAAACGAGGTCCAGTAAACCCTAGGTCTTCCATGTTCATGGAATTTAGGCAGTCAATAAAATCGGAAACTCTGCAATTTTTGATGGGGTTGCCACCTAATTTTTCTGATGCTTTAGTAACTTCATTAAAATCTCCGCAAACTAACAAAAGAAGGTTAAATATGGTAGCCATTTCCTTTAGGTTGTTAAATAAAATATTTTTATATCTATTATTATCTTTTGTATATATGACAAACATAATCCACATAGGAGATGTTGTACTTACTCGAATAGTCGCGTGGATTTCTTGCTCAGTGAGTACCATTAGCTCAATTGTGACTTCATGGTTGTTCCACAGAATTGTTATTCCACCCGAGAATCCCGAAGCTGGCACCTACAACAAGTCTGTAAAAGGCAGTTGTTGTAGTAAAACATCATGGTCAGTCATTCTAGTTTCATTTAGTGCCAATACAGAGGGTGTGTTTTCTTGAAGTATAGCGTCTAAATTACGCATGAAGGTGGGATTATTTGCACCCCTATAGTTCCATAGGAGAATCTTCATTTGGGAGGTGGTTGTTGTGTTCACCCAGAGTTAGGTCCAGAATTGTTACAGATGTTGGACATAGATTCCGCATATACTGCTGCATTGGTGACCAAGCATAGGACCTTATGTAGAGGGACAAGTTGCACATGTTTGGAGGCGTTTCTTCTACATTTTCTAGGAAGGTTAGGGTTAGGAATTTCTCTGTCACAAAGATTGGGTCCATCACATGGTCTGGAGTGTTTGGCAGGCTTCCCACAAGTCTCGGGACCTGTAGGGGGAATTTGCAGTGTTGGATGGAACGAATGAGTTGTTGTTTTTAGTTTTGGCACTATCTGTTCCATTATGAAGTTGTCTAGTTGTTCCTGTATCACTGGTGTGTGAAGAGCTTTCATTACTTGATTGAGCGATTAGTTGGCAAAGTTGCTCAGTGGGTATGATGGCAAGTTGGAGGTCGGCGATGGAAAGTTGTTTGTTGATTGCATTAGCAGGTTTCCTAGGGATAGTATGTCTTCCTACGAGATTGTTTGGTTGTAGAGTAGTGTTTGGTAGGCTTGATACATTTTTTGGGTTGTTATGGGGAGTGGTGGAGTGAGGGGTGGCAGTGTTTGGTACTGCTCGCATGGTTTGCATTCCAGTGTGTCATTGGTGATTGAAGAGTGAACATGCCTGTTGCAGGGGTTGTTGGTAGTTGTAGAGTGGTAGTGGATTGTGGAAAGGAAGGGTGGTGTTGTTTCCTAGTGTTAATTGTGCAAGTTGAAACATAGATGATGGTGGAGGGGTTAGAGGTAGTGTGCATGGGGGTGTTTGAGAGAGGGTTACTGCCGGTGTGCTTGGTTTTGTGTTCGAGCATTGGTTGTTCCTCGTGCGAGGATGGAGGTTTTGGGAGTTGTGTTTTGAATGTGCAGTGCTGGAGGATGGTTGGGGAAGGTCAGTGTGTATAGGTTTTACGTTTAGGCAGTTAGGTGTAGATGTTTTGCTTGGTGATTGTTTTATAGAGTTTGTGTGATGTATATGGAGTTTGGACGAAATACAGCTGGTGGTGCTGTTCATGGATTTCATACGTGATTTAGTATTAGATTTTGTAGTAGAAGTAGCATTGAAAGATATGTAATTGTTGGTACTAGAAATAGGTTTACACTGTGAAGAATAAGGTGTGATATATTAGTTGTTATTGTAGATTCACCTGACAAAGCACTAATAGGTGCTTGTACCTTACCTGTTGTAGGAGTTTCAGTTATAGTAGATGAACTGGTCGTTGGTGTAGTATGGTTGGAAGTTTGGTTATGTTTTTGCTGCATGGGATCGTTTGTTGTAACTGGGGATGTGGGGGCATGTTTCATTTTAGTTCCAGTTGAGGGGAACTGGTTGGAGGAAGGGGTTAGAAGTTGGTTTTGTATGGGATGAATTTGGTTACTGTTGGGGTTTTCTGGCTTAGTTATCTTAAGTTGTTTAGGTTTAGGTATTATAGGGTATTCTTGGGTGGTATTGTTATGAGTGTAGGTAGTAGGTTTAGTAGTGATAGTACTAGTATTTGATGTTATAGGGATTTGAGAGGATGTTGTACTTGGAGTTTGATTTGGGTTTATTTTTGTATTTGGGGTATAGGTTATTGGGTGATATGTAGAAGACAAACATAGTGGATAAATATTTTCCACGTGAGCTGCCTCGTTGGGTTTGTGGGTTCCTCCTACTATTTTGGAGAGGTTTGAAACTTGGTTAATTTTTGTAAAAGGTTTTGAGGTGGTAAGGGTGGACGACATCAGTGGGTGGGGCATTTGATTTTGAAGAGGTTTTGTTAAATTAGAGAAAGAATTATTTTGTGGGGGTAGTGATTTTTGTAGTAGGAGGTGTCATATATTTGTTGTGAGCCTTTTTGGGAAAAATCATTGTAGTCGAAGGACCATCCGATGTTTCCATTGTGTATTTATTTTCTTTTATATCTTTTTTTGTTTTTTGATTTTTTTTGCTCTTTTTCATTTTCTTCAATTTTCTCATTTTTTTCCAATTATTTCTTTATTCTTTTCTGTTTCTTGATTTTTTTTCTTTTTTTTTCTTTTTCTTGTGTGGGAGTAGAACACATACCTGGTTCCATTTTGGAGTATTGATATAGGTTATGGCCTAATCCACATCGCTAGCATAACAAAGTTGACGTTTCTTAGTTAATTTTTTGCAGGTGCTTGCCAATGAGTATATCCTTGGGTACGGGTGTACCCAGTTAGACTAAAATACATAGTCTTGCGTATCTTCCTCTACTGGTGTTTCTTGTGAAACTATCTATTTTAATTATGGTGCCTAGATAGCTACCTATTTTGCGCAATATGGTGGAATCATAATATTCCGTTAGTAATTCTGGTATTCTAATCTAAATTGTTGAGAAAGGCATTGGGTCTTCAGTAGGGTTGAATTTAGGTTCCCATTTCCTAACGGAGAGGAACTGAGAACCTACAAACCAAGGGCCTTGGTTTAGAATTTTGGTGTAATTTTCTTGGGATGTGAATTTGATGAGGTAGAAATCTTCTCCAAGATCAATCAAGTTTAGATCGTCATTCAAGTTTCAAAGGGCTTTTAGATTACTCCTTAGTAGAATAAAGACTATTTGTTTGCCTAACAATTTGATAATGACTACATGTTGTCAAGGCTCATAAAGTCTTGTTTTCTCGGCAGAGGAGATTGGTATGAAGTAAGGATGGTGTGTTGGATTGTCATGCTCGCCATCTAAGTTGAATTGGGAGAAATCTTGTTGTATGCTATCTATTGGAATGAAACAGTTGTCGATTAGTATTTTGTCTCGAAAACTTACTTTGTTTGTAGGTGGTAGTCGATGGTTGTTGGTGCTTCTGTTGAGTAGAACTTCTTCTTGGTCAGACATGTGATCGTCAGAGGTGTTTGTAGTTTCCATTGATGTTGTTTGAAGGTAGCCTAATGGGGAAGGAAAGAATTTTTCTCTCTCTAGGTTTTAGTTCAACGTTTTTACGCTTCATTTAAATACATTCTAATATAAAATGAAAAAGAAAATAACATTTCATGAAAGAACGCCTCCAATATAAAAAATTTCTTAAACAAAAGCTTATAAATTCTTTATTTGACTAGATTAATTTACTTGTATTGTTATTGTATTAAATTTTTTCATATTAATGGTTGAGTTATATGACACTTATTTTCAAAGAAAAACCTGCAACATTCAAACTATGATATTCGACACAAAACGACTATCAATCAAGCCATTTTTTTTTTCAAGACCCAATAGAAGATAGTGTTCAAACTATACTCCAATACATAAATTAATATCGTTTCATTAAAAAGAGAAAAATTATATGCTAACTAAAATCAATTCAAATTGCCTAAAATAAAAAATTGCTCATGAAGCAAGGTATAATAATAGAAACAAAATGAGGACTGAAAGTTAAAAAAAGAAGAAGAAGAGAGACTTAGCAAATAAAGGGAAGAAACGGTGAAAAAATACACCACAAAAAAGAAGGAACAAGAGTTGAGGCCCTAGGGCCAACTGAGAATGAAGGAAATCTTTATCAGTAGGGAAAAAGGTAAACAAAGGAGATGTTCCACTCTCTAAATCCTCTAAATTCCAAACTTCTTTCTCAACTCATTAGCATCAATACTATGGATACAAGCAAACCTAAAGCCAGCAATATTAGTAGCCTGAGTGATAAGAAACCACCCGATATTAGTCACATGCAATTAGATGATAAATCGCCTAATCCAAAGCCTAGAACTTTTCTTCAAGCAGTGGTCAGTGAGGACCAAATGATACATAGTCATACACAGATCCATGGCGAACAAAACTTAATCTGGAAGACGAGAGCTTAATTGAAGGTCAAGAAGAGGAGATTTGTATTCCAATTACAACAGAGGATAAATGTAGACTTTACACGCCATGTCTAAACTCTAAGGTATTTGGGAGAAAGATTACACACCAAATACTACAAGCTAAATTAACTGCCTTATGGAACCCTACGAAAATATTATTGCTAACTGACTTAGGATCCAGTTTCTTTCTTATAAAATTCCAAAAGGAAGAAACTTTGATTAAAGCCCTGCATGGAGGAACTTGGTTCGTATTAAACCATTTTCTATATGTTAGGAGGTGGGAGCCAAAGTTTACTGCATCCTCAACGAAATTAACTTATTCTGCAATATGGGTGAGATTTCCTGAACTACCAACTTAGTTTTACGATGAGGAAATTTTACACAGAATTGGTTCGAAACTAGAACGGCTGCTCAAAGTAGATGCCTGCACTTCCTCAACTGCACAAGGACGGTATGCTAGAATATGTATTGAAGTAGCTTTGGAAAGACCCCCGAAAACTTATATTCTACTTGGTCATCATAGACAAGACCTAGTCTATGAAGGTTTGAACATATTATGCACACGTTGTGGACATTTTGGTCATGCAACTGATGCATGCAATCTGATTCAACCACAACATCCAAACCAAGGGGATTCTACAAGTGCAAATACTGCACAATCAAGCAAAGTGGAGTCAAGATCCAATTGGAAAACAGTCCAGTTCTCCAGGTCTGGGGCAAAAGGAAGTGGAATGTCTCCACCGTGGAAGTTCAGGGCGGCTAGGGAGGCGGCAGGAGAAGCAACACTAGACAAAGGTAAGCACCCTATCTCTAATGGGCCATTAAAGGCCCAAAAACTACAAACTAAACCCAATATTTCCTCTGCTGAAATTAGCATCCCCTCTAACAAGTATGAGGTCCTAATGGACCTCGAATTGGGCCCGCAATTATCGTCTGATCTGGCCCAAGAACAAGGGGCAGGTCCAACCAATAGTGCTTCACCAGTGGCAACCATGTCACAACCTAATAGAGACAAATTAAATCCACAATACCCACAAGAGATAGAACCAAAGCCCACCCCCTTAGGCATAACTCATTAATTGATATCTCATCCCACTTAGAGTCCAGTCAAACTATAGGTCTTTCTTCCATTTCCACGCCAACACACACAAACACGACACCGCATACAATCAATTCAGCCCATGAGGCTTTGAACAAACCTGACCAATCAATTCTCCACAACCCACTTCATCACATGGACACACTATGCATAATGGCATACACGTTAGCAATAGTCACTCTATTTTGAATGCCACAGTAACCTACGACAACCCTAGCCCCACCAAGTCCCCATGCACCTCTAATGATTATCAACCATGTGACACTCACACACAGAATACTACAAATCTGGAGTCTACAAATTCAATCTCCCTATGTGAACATAACTACAATTCTGCTTCTTCTTCACACACGACCAAAAGTAACCCCACAAAGTCACCACTTACTCAAGGCAGCCATGCAACGACCATATCTACCACAAAATGCCAACTCCATTCCACGAGCAAATCTGAAAAACTAATTGTTCCAGCTATCTCTAGCATGCATGGTCCACCAATTCCACCAGTGAACACCCTGCTTGTCTATACATCTCAACCAGAGATGATGGACCTCCCTCTCCAATCATGGCTAGAGATGGGGTTACAGGGGCATGCACTGGTCTTCACAATGGAAATCAATGGACATGAAGTGATCCTACTACTTCAAAACCCATCTCACCTAGCAGAAATAGTGACGGAGGGGATGAGGCTAGGTATGGGAGCGGAAAGTCAGAACCAGTGGTACACAAACCAACAACCGTACCTACCAGAATACCATGCATCTCCATCAACTCCTTCGCCTTGGATTCCAACCATGCAGACACTCCATGCAGCTCCCAACCAAGTCTCCAATCTTCTCCCTTTCTACCCACCACACCACATGGGGCAGATATATGTTCCATGGTTACATAACTTAGCATCTTTCAACCCATTAGCATCTTACTCGAGTCCAGGCAGTCCGATGGCACCACCAACTCCACCAAACAGTTCCTCATCTCCACAATCTCAATCTCCTCCAGAACTAGACATGGGCACAAGTCAATGCTAGCTCAAATATTGGAGGAATTAAGAGAGACAAGGACGGAGTTCTTATGGTTGAAGAGCATCCACCTCTACAACCTCAAAGAAAGGTACGAAAAAAAGTTCATTCTAAAGTGTCCTCCGGAGTTGATACGATGCAACCTCAACTTCAGAGTAAATACAAATCGAGAAGCAGGGAAATATTCCATACTGATCATCCCAACTCTCCCTCAAGCTCCTCCTCCAGTGGAGAACCAAGAACAGCTGCCTCAACACGAAGAGCTACAGTTGAACCCTAGTTCCCCTCCCACTGTTCCATTTGTTATAATCATGAACATATTAATTTGGAACTGTAGGGGGTCGCATAATACTGAATTTAGGCGTCACTTCAGAGCATTATTAGATAATCACAAGCCAGTTCTTGCTATCTTGCTGGAAACTCATATGCATGATCACAGTAGGCTTAGAGATGCATATCAATTCACTAACATGGCCCAGGTTTCTGCTAACGGTCTAATTGGAGGGTTGGTAGTGTTGTGGAATGAAGAACTCATCACAGTTGAGGAGCTTAGGATGACGGAGCAGGAAATACACTGCATCATCCAGGTAAGTCCAACAAAACCTAAGTGGCTATTTTCTGCAATTTACGCCAGTGCTACTGCTTCTTTACGTTCAAACCTCCTTTAGGAAAACTTGGTGTATATGCGTGATAACTATAACATGCCCTGGCTACTTGGGGGAGACTTTAATGAAATTTTGTTTTCTAAAGAAAAGTTTGGTGGGTTACCTCCTCGAACTAATAGATTAGGGGCAGCCCTCGTCCCCATCATCCAATTCGCTACAACAGACAGGCATGGTTCTATAGTCAAAGCATCGAGTGCGGAGGGTGCTGTGCTCCTCTTCATTTGTTCCTGTTAACGACCACAAAGCCCAACACTGCTCCTGCTCGCTACTTGCTCACTTGCCCTTTTTTACTACTTTGACTAGATGTATTAATTACTGCAAATTAATTGACCTAGGTTATAAGGGTAGTAGATTCACTTGGACTAACAAAAGAAAACATAAAAAAACCATCCTAGAAAGACTGGATCGATTCCTGGCAAATTACGATTGGATTAATATGTACCCAGAAGCTAAGGTACACCACCTACCAAGAACTTATTCGGACCACAGACCATTTTTATTAAATTTGGAAGATCACATTAATATACCGGCTAAAGTATTTAGATTTGAACCTATGTGGGCTTCCCACCCACAATTTCAAGAACTAGTACATCAAGTATGGTCACAGGACCATAATATAACACAAACAACCAAATAATTCCAAGAAACAGTTACTATTTGGAACAAGAAAGTATTTGGAAATATATTTGCCCGTAAAAGGAAAATACTGGCAAGGCTAGAAAGAATACAATCCTCCTATAATTACCCACATAGTGTTTATCTTCAAACACTAGAAACGGAACTATCACACGAATAAAGTAACATACTTAGACTAGAGGAGGATTTTTGGAAGTTGAAATCTAGGCTTAATTGGCTTAATAATGGTGATGCTAATACTAAATTTTTTCATATGTCCACCTTTCATAGACGAAGAATAAATAGAATCACTTCTCTAAAAGACAAGGTGGGCAATTGGTGTCATGACCAGACTAATATTAACAATATCATTCAAGAATTTTACATCAAGCTATTCACCACCGAACAAACTAAGTCTAATTTCTCTATTACTTCTAGTTCTATGAGTCATATAAGCAAGGACTTAATCACTACACTAACCAAGCCTCTTCAAGATAATGAAATCATTAATGCACTAAATAGTTTTCAACCCTATAAGGCACCAGGGCCACATGGGTTACACCCTTACTTTTATCAAAAATACTGGCATCTAGTAGGTAGTAATGTAAAATAATTCTGTCATGACACTTCCCTTTCTCAAACAATCCCCCCCTCCCGAACTAAATCAAACCTATATATGTCTAATACCTAAGGTTAAACATCCCCAGACTATTCAACAATATAGGCCTATAAGCCTTTGTAACACCACTTACAACTTATCACAAAAATTATAGTAAATAGGTTAAAGACAATTCTCAATTCCATTATAGTCCCAACACAAACTAGTTTCCAACATGGTAAGAGAACTTCTGACAATACCATCATAGTTCAAGAAGTTTTATCTTACTTCAATCACATGAAAGGGAAGCAGGGCTACATGTTATTAAAACTGGACTTAGAAAAAGCCTTTGACCGGTTAGAATGGTCCTTTATTAGACATATTCTAGCCTATTTTGGCTTCCCTACTTGCATGATTAATCTAATAATGTCATGCATAACTACTACAACTACTTCCATTCTCATAAATGGGTCACATACTCCCTACTTCACACCTACACGGGGTATCAGACAGGGAGATCCATTATCCCCATACATATTTATTCTTTGTATGGAAATACTTTCCAGGTGCATTAACCTTTCAGTAGATTGGCTTCAATGGCTTTCCATTAGCATATCCAAATCAGGCCCTAGACTATCACATTTGTTTTTTGCTGATGATATACTCCTATTCTCCAAAATTACTCCAAAAAGTTGTTACGCCATTATTGATGTACTAAATCTCTTCACAAAAACCTCTGGCCAAAAAATAAACTTTGAAAAATCTAAAATTTTCTTCTCCAAAAATTTCCAGAGGCAAGACAAAGACCTAGTCTTGAGCTACTTTCAAATAGCAGAAGGAAGCAACATTGGTAAATATCTAGGATTCACACTATTTCAAACAAGACCTAAGAATAGTGACTTCCAATTTATCCTAGATAATTTTAGATCCAGGTTATCGGGTTGGAAGACTAATTTCTTATTTCTGGCAGAGAGAACTACCTTAATCAAGTCCACACTTAACAACCTGCCTAATCATGTAATGCAATACATAAAAATCCCTAACACTACCATCAAAAGAATGGAACAATATCAGAAAAACTTCTTATGGGGAACTACTCCCACCAAATGAAAAATACATCTCTTGAAATGGGAGAGGGTCACAAAACCAGTTAGGGAAGGGAGATTAGGGATACAAAATCTTAAAATAAAAAATAACGCTTTATTAGCAGGGTTAGCATGACGAGCTTTTCAGTCCCCTAACACCCTGTGGGCCAAAGTCCTTATCAACAAATATCTTCACAAAAATTCAACGACCTACTTCTCAGCTACATGGTGTAATATTCTACAAGGTTGGCAAAATTGTCAACATGGCATGCAATGGAATATAGAAACGGGTAATCATATAAATTTTTGGACAAATAATTGGGTTAGGAATGGAACAACTATCAGATCCCTCATCAGTGGACCTCTTACAAGAAATTCTACCAATATTAAATTAAGTAACATGTACAATCCAGAGGGCTGGAATTGGTCGTTAATTCTTTTTGACCTACCAAGAGATTGAAGGATTTAATTCATACACAATATATTTCCTGCTATACCACTAAGCCTGATAAAATTTATTGGGGCTTAACTAGTAGTTGTAATTTTACCGTAAAATCTATTTACCAACTACTTAGCCAACAAAATATCATAAATCACAGCTTTAGTTATGACTTCAAATGGATTTGGGAACTCCCAATCCACCAAAAAATTAAGCATTTTATTTGGCTTCTTAGCCACGACAGATTACCTACTTTGCAAATATTACACACGCGAAAAATAGTCACTAACAGCACATGCACTAACTGTTTACAAAATGAGGAAACTAGCCAGCATATATTTTTGGAATGCTTCAAAGCAAAAATATACTAGTGTCATATAGGATTGAAGAATTTTATTTCATCTCTATCACAATCACCTAATCCCCAAACGTGGCTAAAACAGGTTATTTGTTGCGATAACAATCAATTCCCAAACAACGTAAATCCTAGGACTTCCCTAGAGTTAAGTCTTTGGAATATTTGGATTACAAGAAATAAAAATTTATATGAAAAGGCAAAATGTATACCTAGTATTAATACTACTATCCAATTGAAAACTGAATTTTGCTACTTAGCAAATCAAATAAAAAAACCAACAGTACGTACTAAAATGCCACTAAAGTGGATTCCTCCAAAACCAAATATTTACAAGCTTAATACAGATGGTTCCAAAAATAATGCACCTACAAATGATATAGGTGGTATAATTAGAAACAATAATGGTGATTGAATAAAAGGTGTTATTCTCGCAAGGGATAATAACCTCATGCGACTACAAGTAGAAATAGATGCCAAGGAGATCATCACATTACTTAAATCTGACAACTGGCACTTGGCTAATCTTCTATCTGATTGCAGGCACCTACTTTAGCAGCTACATGATCCTCTAGTTAGCCATGCATACATATAACAAAATAGATTAGCGGATAACTTAGCAACTGCAGGAAGCTTTTTGGAAGGAAATTTTCAGTTACAAGTTTTTGATCATCCTCCACCATTTGCAGTACAAACTTGGACAGAGGATAAAAATGGATTAACTTTTTGACGTTCACTACCCAAGACCTGTCCAGCGCAAGACTTTTTGCACAATGAAGATCTTGGGTGCCACTATACCAGTATATACGTTTTTTACTGAGATATTATATACACATTAAGAATTTTTGCGAAGTAAGTGGGTGACGTGGCACCCCCACCTTATAAGATAGATCCGCCCCAGAGAAAAACTAGAATACTTATTGGAATGGAATTAATTACTCATGCTCTACCCATTAGTAATCTTATCCACTATATAATTAAAATAACTACCTATTTAAGCTTAGAAATGCTAAACGCAATTCTAAAATAAAATTGGTGAACAACTCCCTACAACAACTATCTATTAAAGTTGAACACGTGGAACTCTCCACCCCAATACAATCGCTCCGTTAAAAACATACAACCACCATCATCCATGAAGCATCCTTGATGTCACTAACTGACAAACTCCTTCAAATCCTACCTAAACCGCTTGATATTGTCTCCGCCCCTTCACCTCCCACACCTACTACTTTCAAGAATAAATTATTGGCCAATAACCCAACATCACTCATCTTCATACAGGAAGAATTGGAAAACCAATTGACTGGGAATCTCCTAACAGAGGGAGGAAGAGACTCCCACAATCCAAGATATCCACAATAGAATTTCCATATAAAAGTTTCGACAGAGGAGCTTCAAAGAATATACCAACTTTGGAGGTATTATGTGATAATAAAACTACAAGGACGGCGTATCCTACACAACTATCTAAGACAAAAAATTACAGGACTATGGAAACCCATTGAAAACTTTCCTCTAATCGATCATGGAAATGACTATACACAGTCAAAGAAGAAACTATGATCACAGCTCTTCAACATGGTCCATGGTTCATCAATGACCATTTCTTGTCCGTCCAAAGTTGGGAACACAATTTCGTTGCTACGAAGGCTAAAGAATCACATACGGCTGTTTGGTTAAGACTACCCCAACTCCCTATAGAATTCTACGATGGAGAAGTTCTAAAGAAGATAGGCATGGCAATTAGTCGTCTCCTATAAGTAGATGCTTGCACAACATCCACCCTAAGGGGTCTCTATGCTAGGGTGTGTGTTGAACTTCCTCCCTACGAGCCAGTCAATCCTTACATTTATATTGGATCTCACAAGCAATAGATACTCTACGAAGGTGACAAGATGCTATGAAAAAATTGTGTCTATCTTGTCCATGTTGCTGGAAACTACCCCTAAAAAGATATCAACATGGGAACCCCATTCTCATCCTGCTACTCAGGAAGATACGATATTATAACAGGGTGAAGGAGCATGGCAAACAGTTACTTTTCCCAAGAAGAAAAGGATCCCATTGGTGACCCAATCCAAGCCAGCAGTAAAGCCTTCCACAACAGGTATAGAAGTTAAGATTTTCGATGCTAACACAGGTAAATACCTAAACACCCAAAAATTGAAATACAAGTGTCGCGATACATTGCCTAACTCATCCGATAACAAATCTCTGCCTAAAGATATGCTTAAACTGGAAAAATGCTTTTCCATCCTATATGAACAACCAATGGTTTTGGATAAACCAGAGAATACTACTTCACAAAAAAAATTGAAAATACTAATGACAAATTAGATTACCATAACATGCTAGTTACTTACGTGGAAACACACTCTAATGACACACCTACTAGCATGCACAAGAAAGTAGATGATTACCTATTAATTAATATCCTCAATAATACTAACAGAGTCACTGATATCTGTGATAAAGATAGGGATAATGATCCTACTAATGGCACTCCTAATGAAAAACAACCAATCTACTCTTTCATGCATGCCAAAACTGTGGGTCCTTACTTAGATATCAATGATGAACACGCCACACATATGGCAAATAGGGAAGAACACGTGCCTATGAACCAATCCCATGGAAACCTCAATATAAACTCCACGCTGAGCCACCCAAAAGACATGCAGATAGACTCTTCAATCACTAGGATACCTGTAGGCAATAGCTTTGGTAATCCTCCTCATACATCCTCCTGGTATTTAAAGAGTATTACTCACAATGCCGAGAATCCCAATCACCTTAAGAAGAATGGTGCAGACTAATCCGAATAAGGAGGCACCAAAGAACCCAAACCATGGACAACCTTCCCCCTTTCCCAGCCAACCTCGCCGCTCCACTAGTGTACTTCAGCCAGCCTCTACCCTCCCCCCAAAGATCAACAACCTTTATCATCGATCGAGATAGGTCTAATGGGACATACAATATCTCTAAACATGATGATAGATGGGCAAGAGATAGTTATTTTCCTACGGAACACTCACTATGTTGCCCAACTAGTGACAGAGGGAATGCAATTCGTCATGAGCAACTACATGAACCATGTCTAGATCAACAATATTCTGAACCCAAAAGCCCCAAACATGAACCAAAATGTGATGCTAACAATGAGGGATCAATGGAACCTTCCACGACATTATGTCCATCTCCAACCCCAGAACCTAACAATAGACCTCCCCTTCTTTCCTTCGGAAGCTGTAATAATCCTCAATTCCATCTTCGTGCAATGAGATGCTCAGACCAACCATGAGGTCCAACACATTCCACAAGCTCCGCCAACCTCCCCACACAACCATCCTCCATCTCCACCTCTCCCGTTTGTACCAGCCCCAGTACCAGATGAGCCAATGATGGGAGAAAAGGAAAATGTCCTAGTTCCACATGAGTCGGTTGTAGAGTTTTCAAGCTTAAACGAAGTAAAAGTCTTCATCTTCATGGAGATGCAAGATTAGAGCCAGATTCTCAACTCTCCTAAGGTTCTATACAAATGTACACTGGACATAAGGCTACCCCATGACTCCACTGTAGCGAATCATGCGATGATACTGGTCCCAAGCCTAAGGAGGAACCCATCCCTTGCACGACCATTTGCGGAGAATGGAAACATAATGAACCCAACTATCAACATGAATGGGGAAACTAACTTCATGTTCTGGAACATTAGGGGTGGAAGTAACAAGAACTTCAGAAGGAATTTCAGGGACTTGGTAGACACCCACTGAACTTGCATGATCACATTGCTAGAAACTAGAATGGACTCCCATGCTTCTTTACTTAATGATGTTATGACTCAAAATGAGAAATTTGGTGGTAGACCAATAACAAGGGCAGATCAAAGTACCTATGGTCTACCATAAATAATTGCCAACTTATGACCTACGTTACAAAGGATGTAAATACACTTGGTCCAATAAGCGACGCAAAGGGAGGGGCTTGATCATTTTGGAAAAAGTCTTTGCTAATGAACATTGGCCCAAATTATATTCAAATGCCAATATTTTCCATCTAAAGAAAACACACTCTGACCGTAATCCCCTCCTAGTACAATGAATCCCCAAACCAGTACGATGTATCACAAAACCTTTTGGTCTAGAGACTATTTGGTGTAGACACCCTCAATTTGTAGAGCTTGTTCATATTAGTTTGGATAATAATGACTTTGGCACTGCCACTTCCTTTTTTCGTAACCAGACGATTTATTGGAAAAATTAAGCTTTTGGGGATATCTGTAGAAACAAGAAGACTGTTAGCGAGACTAGGGGCATCCAAAACACAATTAACTACCCAAATATCTCTTTCCTCCTTAATCTTGAGGAAATACTTTGTCAAGAATTTAATAACATACTTAGGATGGAAGAGGACTATTGGAAGCTTAGGTCAAGAGTTATGTGATTGAATGAGGGGATACCAAATTGAGTTGCTTCCACCTTACTACTACCAATTGAAAGAGAAGGAATAAAATCATGTACATGGATGATAACAGGAAGTGAAATCAAGATCACAATTCCATCTTATAACACGTTTTTCATACTTCCAAAATATGTTCTCTACCTCACACGAAAACTCCAATTGGACGTCTATTAAAACTGATCCTCTTAGCTTCTATACAATAGACCTCTCCTCTCTTGATAAACCGCTCATGGTCAACGAAATCAATCAAACTTTGTTTTCGTTTAAACCCTTCAAGGCTCCTGGCCCGGATAATTTTCATCCTTTTTTCTACCAAAGGTATTGGAACATTATTGGTCCATTTATTATCAGATTCTGCACCAATAATCTTAAAAACTTTAGGCCAATTGGTTGTGTAATACTACATACAAAGTTGTTATGAAAATAACCGCTTACAGAATTAAACCTTTCTTACCTTCTCTTATTAGTCTAGTCGAATCTAGTTTCACTAAGGGTAGAAGATCTAGTGACAAAATGCGTTAATTATCCAAGAACTTTTACTTCATTTTAAAAAGTTGAAGGGGGAAAAATCATATATGGTATTGAAAATTGATCTTGAAAAGGCTTTCAATCGCCTTGAATGATCCTTTATTTATCGTATGCTTAATTTTTTTAAATTCCCCCCTCTTATAACTAATTTTATCATGCACTATATTACAACTAGTAATATTGATGTGCTTGTTAATAGAACCACTACCAACTATTTTAGCCCTAGTAGGGGCATACGCCAAGGTGACCATATTTTCCCATATATTTTCATTATTTGCATGGAACTATTCTCTCGTCTGATTTTGTACCAAGTAGACACCCTAAATTAGGTGCCAATCACCATCAATAATAAGGGACCCCAACTCTCCTATCCATTCTTTTCAAATGATCTAACCTTAATGTCTAAAGTGAATATGAAGTCATACAACAATATTAGAAATAGTTTAGATTTCTTTTGCACTCACTCTGGCCAAAAAGTTATTTTTGATAAATCGAAGATCTATTTCTCTCCAAACCGCCCTAACAAAATTACTAGTACAATTTCCAATAGTCTAGGAATGCAGGTACCAAAGACTTTGGAAAGTACTTAAGATTCCCAATGGTAGAGAAAAATCCTAGTTACTCTGATTACAACTTTGTCATTGAATCCATGTAAAGAAAGTTAGAAAATTGGTAATCCAATTTCTTAATTTTTTCGGTAGAACAACCTTGGCCCTGTCGACCTTAAACTTTAAACCTAGATACGACATGCAATATAACCTTCTACCTAGTAAAATTATAAAATAAATTGACAAAATCCAACGAAATTTCATTTAGGGAACAAATGATAAGAGGAAAAGTGTCACGACCCAAAACCGGTCCAGGTCGTGATGGCGCCTAACGGTGGCGTTAGGCAAGCCAACGAACAACAACAACAATGAAAGTGCGGAATACAATAACGACATGGGGCAAGGCCGTAGAAACAAGCTGAACCACAGCTAGGCCCAATAGTAAAACAATCCCGATAACTATAACAAGTGTGTGTCAGGACTAGTGTCACAGTGTCAACGGGCGGCTACATAGATACAACTGTAGAAAATACATATACAAAATATACAAGCCGCAGTCTGGAACAAAAGACTGTGCAAAAAGGAAACTAGAAGGCTCCAGAAGTGCTTTCAGGAGAATGCCAAGAAGATCGCTCACCATCTGGAGCGACCCCGCGGTCAGTATCTATCAACAAGCGGACGACCGGACGGACCAGCCTCAATACCTGCACAGTCAAGTGCAGAAAAGAAGGAAAGTGCAACATGAGTACATATAAACAAATATGTACCCAGTGAGTATCCCGCCTAAGCTCGTAAAGAGTAATGACGAGAGGTAGAATACATACTCACTAAGGTCCAGTACATAATGAAAC
>MDKH01234860.1:0-10396 GCA_005239495.1 Nicotiana undulata
AAAAGGTCTGAAAATAAGTGCATAGGACTGTCTTTGGAATATAAAGTAAGACAGAACTAAAAGTGAAGAGTAGAAGGTGACGCCAAGGCCCATGAACGTCTGCGGGTCTACCTCAATGTCTCCTGTTTGAACAGATAAGACACTCCGACCGTCAGTGATCACCGGGTCCGGCTGCGTAGTCTGCACAACATAAAGAAGTGCAGGTGTAGCATCAGTACAACCGACCCCATGTACTGAGTAAGTGTCGAGCCTAACCTCGGCGAAGTAGTGACAAGGCTAGGACCAACAACAACATATGTACCTGTACCGTTTTATATAATAATAGGAAAGATGGCAACAGAAATAAGCAAGTAAGATAGGTACGGGGAGGACATGCTGGGGTAATAGGGGCAACAAAAATGCAAGCACGGTAGAACAGGGTAATAACTGAGATGTAAAAGTAAAGGCAGGAATTTAACTTCTCAACAGATAATGAACAGAAAAAGGCACGGCATGTCCCCTCGTGCATAACCTCATAATCACTCGGCACGGAATGTCCCCTCGTGCATATATAATAACACTCAGCACGGAATGTCTGCTCATGCGTAACCTCACAATCACTCGGCACGGAATGTCCCCTCGTGCATATATAATAACACTCGGCACGGAATGTCCCCTCGTGCGTAACCTCACAACCACTCGGCACGGAATGTCCCCTCGTGCATATATAATAACACTCAGCACAGAATGTCCCCTCGTGCGTAACCTCACAATCACTCGGCACTGAATGTCCCCTCGTGCATATATAATATATATCACAACAAAGCAACAATATAATGTGAAAGTCAACACTAAGAAGCCTCAAGTGCATGGAAATACTCAATAAAATTTCTATTATCCTGTCAAGGAGAAAATCATCAATTACAACATCAACAAATGCCCGACAAGGGTCTCAGCTATAACCAACCTCGCATCAGTAATACAATTTCAACAGTGTAAGCCTCAACTGAAACAAATAACTCAATAACTCTCCACGTCATGAAACAACATCAAGGTATCACTTTTAATTCACCAATTACTCACAGGGCGGAGAAAATTAAGAACATAGTAAGTTTCATCACAAATGACTCACGGGCATGCTTGACCGCAACGCATAGGCACTCGTCACCACGCCTATACGTTGGACATGAGTTGCACATAGAAAATAAGACTCTATACCTAATCCCTCAAGCTGAGGTTAAGCCAAACACTTGCCTCGGCTCCAAAGAAAATGCAAGTGAAGCCTCAATCACAATCTTTCCTCTCGAATCCAACTCCGAATCAGGAATATCTAGACATAATGGATTCATTAACATCAATAAGTACTCAATAAACCAATTCCCAAGCCAAATTATACATTTCCTACTATGTCTCCGAGAATACTAAAATTCGACCCCGGGCCCACACGTTCTGATTTTCGAAAATTCACAAAGGAATCAACTACCCGGAGTCTAAGGATCAAAGTTATGTAATTTATACAAGGATTCATGGCCTAACATGGAAAATCCCAAAATCCTAAAGAACCCTAAAATTACTACCCAAATCTATGAGTTTTAGATGATTTAGTAGTGATTTTAACTAGGAATTAGTGTTAAAATTAGAAGTTTATTGGGTTTTAACTTACCTCTTACAGTGGGTGGTCGTGGAAGGTGTTGCCCAAGCTTGGAGGCTCCCTAATGGAGGTTGAAGATGGATGAAATGAGAAAAACCCGAAATTTTGGGCATTTAAGAGGGGCTTCCAACAGGGGTTTCCGCACCAGCGACCTCAGGACCGCAGGTGCGGTCTCGCGCCTGCGAGGAAATGGTCGTCCCTGCGGAAGGAGGCATGGGCCCCTGGGCTCGCACCTGCGAAGTTGGGAGCCGCACCAGCGGTTCCGCTCCAGCGGAGGAAAAGCCGCGCCTGCGATGGATGTCGCACCTGCGAAGGTTGGGACCGCAGGGGCGGTCCCACACCTGCGGCTTGGCAACCGCACCTGCGGTCACACCAGCTGCTGTGCACTAGCAGTGGTTTTTGCTGTTTTTTGGCCTCGCGCGGGGTCCGGGAGGCACCTGGGCCCACCCGAGCCCCCGTCCAAAAATATCAACAAGTCCCAAATCATAAAACGGACTTGCTCGAGCTCACACAACACTCAACACCACGCTAAAACTCAAAATACCATCCAAAACCCCTAAATTCAACACTTAAGAATTTGGAATTCTAGGATTCTATAACGATGCGCCAAACCGACCCACACAACTCGGAACGACTTCAAACTTTGCAGACAAGTTATAACTGACACAACGGAACTATTCCCGATCTCGGAATTTCATTCGTACCTCGGGAACATAAAATCACTTTTCAAGCCAAAGTTCAAATACTTTTAAAACCTCAAAAGTTCATTAACTCCAATTTTCCTCATTTTGATCCGAAACCAATCAAATCAAGTCCGTTTTACACCAAATTTCACAGATAGGACAAATAACATATAATAAACCTGTTCCGGGCTTTGAAACCGTAATACGGACCCGGTAACACGATTTTCACATAATTATTCATTTTCAAATTCCTTTATTATTTCCAGAAAACAATTTTCTTTAAAAATTCATTTCCCGGGATTGGGACCTCGGAATTCGATTCCAGGCATACGCCCAAGTCCCATATTTCCCTACGGACCCTGCGGGACCGTCACATCACGGGTTCGGGTCCGTTTACCAAAAATGTTGACCAAATTCAACTTTATTCAATTATTCAATTCAAAAATCTCATTTTTATCAAATTTTCACATGGAAGCTTCCCGGCTACCTGCCCAGGCTGCGCACGCATATCGAGGTGAGATTAACGGAGGCTTTCGGGGCCTTGGAACACAAAATTAACTGAAATTACTTAGGATGACCTTCTGGGTCATTACAGGAAATATTTATCGCAATCTGTGGTAGAAACAATCGAAAACACTTTGAAATCTGTTTGGACATAACTAAGCTATTATAACTGAATTCCTCTAACTCGACCAAGCCACACAGGTCACCAAACCCAAAAATATTGCCACCAAAACATTTGTATAGCCTCACCACATCATAATAACCCCCATAAATACCACAACTGAGACACCCACTCTGAAAAGACCTTATGTGAACTTAAAAATATTATTTTTACCTTTCTTATACTGAAATGTATAATCAATAGTCATACATAATTACTGCAAGTCCCGGCACCATCCAGTATAATAACTGATTCTGGCGATCTACAAATTTCAAATAAATTTCAATTGACACATATACATTTTGAATCAATTAGAACCCTTTCGAAACTCATCCACTCTGCTCTAATCTAAATTGCACCGTCTAAACTGGCTGAAAGACACGTGCCTCATTAGTGCAACAACACTCAAAGAAGTAACCCTACTTTAACACCACCGATCAAGTTCATACTCTATGCGCACTACATACTTTGCAAATAACAACTTACGCATCCCGTGATTTTCATATACTCATAAAGTGCAATATAACCCATATCCGGGAATTTCCTTACTCCAGTTATCCTCGATATCAACCTCTGTAAGTCATAACTGATCCACAAGTATGCCTCGGACCAAAACCAATACAACACATAACCGCGCAATCAAATCGTAGATAGTGGACTCTCCCACTTGGATCAAAGCCCTAGATCAAAAAACTCGGTAACTCATAATACCCCTACTCTATTACTTCCATAATATCGGAGTCAGTTCAACGAACATTCTTCTCAAGCTCATGCAACACCAACCATAAAATACCTCAATCATCCACTGAGCACAAATTTATTCTCTTGACAGTCAAGTCAACTTTCTCAACCAGATTCAAATTTAAATCTCAACACATACACCCTGCTGGTAGAAAAGAAACTCTCCACTCAACATTATAAGGAGCACACCTCCGTAGATTACTCCGCATGAGATAACCCACCTGCTTAGCCTAAAATTGGCTTCTTGATGTACCCTTCTGCAGCCACGATTACTATGCAATTACTTAATCACCCTAAGTACGAACTCATCAACAAGACATGAAAATCTACTTCGATCCACAATTAAACAAAATGAAAGATCCTTCAACACACCGATAACCCGAGACTAGATGTCAAATCGAGACAGATATCAAGCACCCAATAGCCTTTTTTTTACCTCACAAGCAAACTCTCTTCATCACATTCAAACCATTTGAATACATCCTGCAGTCACATCATACTCATCATATAGCCATTCCACCGCTCATCGAGCCACAAATTCCACTCATAGGAACACTATCGGACGCATAAGTCAAAATGTACAAGTTTTCACAACCGAAACTACCAAGATTAAGTTGCGGTCAAACCCTCGCCTCAAGTCTTCCAAACCCAAAACACAGAAAATACATCTCGTACCTCATTCATAGAATCACAAGTTGTCGATACACGACCGATACCAAGCATTCACATACGCGTACGAGTGAGTGGAATGAATTCAAAGAGGTATGCTTCAAGCCGAATCAATGTCACACGATAAGGAAATAAAGATGGGAAGTTTATTCTAAAATGCCCTACAGCCTCTCAAAGATAAGTATGGACGTCATCATACCGATCCACAAGACTGTACTACACACTTGCTCATAGCATGTAGAACGTATGTACCTAGAGCTCTGATACCAACTTGTCACGACCCAAAATCCAACTAGGTGTGTTGTCACCTAATTTCACCCGCTAGGTAAGCCAAATAACAACAATCTGATTCAATTAATATTTAACTTACTCTAATACCCTTTCCTATGACTGGTAGTACAAATCATGAGCTTCTAAGATTAGAACTTATAAAGCTGGTGTGAAATAAAAATATTACATCTGTCTGAAATATACATGAACGAGGTTAAAAGTTCTAAAACTACCTAGAACAAGAGATAACTGTAATTGGATCGCAGGTACATCTTCAATGCTAGCTCCCGCCATCTATAGCAGCATCGACATCCAAAATCTGCACGCAAGGTGCAGAAGTGTAGTATGAGTACAACTGACCCAATGTACTCAATGTGTAACAAGACTAACCTTTGGGCTGAATGTTCTGAGTGACTTATTGTCAATTGATTTTCGTATTGAGGGATGGATCTTCCCTGGGCTAGATTAGCCATATACAGTACTAACGGATTGAGTTATCTAAGAGTGTGGATTAGGAGACTCCTTTGTAGTGCATCACATATAGCATGTACATTGGCATATAGATATAGAGATGTCACATTCTTTATATCATTTTGAGTTGATCTATTTTACTTGTATTGAGTTTACCTGTTAAACTTGAAAGCATGCCTACAATTCTGTATTCTTCCTGTTGAGCTGGTCACCACTTAAGATCCATCCGAAATGTAACTTCGTATGGAAGATCCATCCAAAATGTAAATGCTTAGGCAAGATCGATGCCCAAATGTGAATGCTTAAGGAAGATCCATCCCAAATGTAAATGCGAATGCGCTCACTGCGCGGGGTGCAGACTCCAGAAGGGATCCTTCAGCCCAAGCGTTATAATAAGACAAATACATGCATAAGTAAATAAAAGAAATATGTTGCGGCATGCAGCCCGATCACACAAATATCACTCACAACCCGGCCCTTGGCCACGCTCAATCAATAATCTCTCGAGTCTCTCGAGCTCACAATGTCAACAAAACCAGCCCGACATGACGATATGATGTATCAATGAGTGGCAACAGAGACTAAGATATGATATGGAAATGACAGATGTGATTCAGTACAAAATTATAATTTAAACAACTAATTCAACTGCAATACGACCTTTGTGGGTCCCAAAAATATTGGCATATAGACTAAACATGATCTTTAACACGAGTCTCAACTCAATTTCTCAAATACGTGGAAGATATGTGGAAAAGGAAATGATTATTTGATTAGGAAACTCCACGAAATCAATTAAGCCATAAATTCAATGGTGCAATCCCGCATGTGCGTCACCTAGTATGTGTGTCACCTCCAAATAAATCATATAACACGTAGTTCAAGGATTTATACCCTCAAAACCAAGTTTAGAAGTGTTACTTACCTCGAACAAGCTGAATCAAATCTGATCAAGCTAAACAATACTCCGAAAAATCCATTCCGCACGTTTCAATCTCCGAATGCCTTCCTATCTCCTCAATTCCAAGCCAAACGATTTGAAACTAGTCAAACAACGTGCAAATTAATCAAATATACTCCAATGCTTACAATTTAGGAATTTATAAAACTTTCCAACTCCACTCGAAAAGTCAACCAAAAGATAAAATGAGGCCCACGTCTCAGAATCTGACAAAATTATAAAATTTGAACCCTCATTCAAGCATGAGTCCAACCACACCAAAATTGCTCAAATTCGACCACAGCTCGGCCTTCAGATCCTCTATTAAAGTCTATGAATGTTTCTACAATTTTCAACCCAAAAGACTAATTTGTCGATAAAAACAATAATAGATTCGTGCAATTTAACCGAAACCGAGTTAGCATCACTTACCTTAATCCATATGGTGAAAATCGCCTCAAAATTTGCTTCAATCCAAGTTCCATAGCTCCAATTGTGTTAAAAATGGCTGAAAACTCCATTTTAGAATATGTTCAGGCAAGTCGCATTTGACACCTGAGACAATTAAATCGCATTCGATACCTGCGATTTGCTTCTGCCCCAGAAAAATATCAATCTTTTCCGACACGGAAATGGGCATAACTTACTAATACGATGTTCGAATTCTATGATTCTTTTTGCTATGACTCCCTAATTTCAATATGGATCTAATGCTTCAATTAAAACTGAATTTGGAGCTCATTTGCTCAATGTGGTACTACTTATGCTTGAAGAATTGATGTCGAAACATTCTAGAAATATTCAAATTAAATTCCGCGCATACGACCTAGTCTAAAATCACAATCCGGAACTAACGGAATTATTAAAACTCCAATCCGAGGTCGAATACTAAAAAGTCAAATTTGATCAACTCTTTCAACTTTAGGCTTCCAATATGGAATTCATTCTTCCGAACATATTCCGAAACATCTGAAAACAAAACTGACAATTCATACACCTCATAATACATCATATGAACCTATTTGAGACTTCAAATAGTTAAAAGTGACGTAAATACTCAAAATGGAAGATCGGATCGTTACAATACTGCTCTCAAAGGATTTGGTTTATCCAAGAGGGTGCCCAAGAATAGCAAAGTGAGAGAACTGGACTTGGGCTAAGGATGTTGAGATTGAAAGGTTGAAGAAAAAATTGGATGAAGTAGGAGCTGAGAAGGACTCTCTCAAGTCTGAGCTTGCGAAGGAGAAAGAGAAGAACGAGGACATTCTTCAAGAGATGTTGAAGTTGCTTCAGGCCAGAAACCAAGAACCTCGTCCTTCCCAGCTCCAACCCCTTCTTATCCCTGTTTGTAACCAGTGACCCAAGTGGGATTGTTTTTGCTTGTTTTTTTCTCATGATCCTGTGCTTATATTGCTTTTTATGCCTTGTGGAAGAATTTTATGGATAATATTCATTGCTTTTGTTATAATTGTTTGTTGATATTTCTTAGATGGTTAATATCTTTAGATTGTTTAAAGAACATTAAATCCATGACTGCATTTGAAGTAGCCTCAATGTCCATGAGTAAGATCTGCTAAAATATGATTACCTAACTAAATTATGCAACTTTTTGATAATGCCAAAATGGGGAAGATAGGTTGTGATTTTGCTTTGTTCTGTGATGTTCATAACCTATTGAACTTGGTCCTTGATGATTTGTGATTTTAAAGGGAAAGTGCTCTGACATTGTGTTTGATGTTGAGATGAGTTGAAGATGGTTCCATGCTTCTGAAAAGCACAGAGTTTATCATCATCAAAAAGGGGGAAGTTTTTTACCTGAGCGGTTTTGAGGTTGATGATTGACAACGGAACACATGCATGAACCAAATTTATGGACAGTGTACACAGATCACGGTAAGAATGAATCAAAAGGCATGCACGTTCAAGGGATAAGTATAAGTGATTATTTTTTATATTTCCTAAATGAAAAGGTTTCATAATTTATAAGGAGCAAGACTTCTTACTTGAAGAGAACTCTATCCCAGAAACGGAAAGAGTTAGGGATTGAAGTTAACGAAAAATCTTCTAGTAAGGAAGAGTAAAGCATCAGGTTTCTAGTTAATCCAGATCCTACTTACTCTACATATTTCAGTTGTGTTCTCTTTTACAGGTGACACACACACGTTGAAGTTATGCAAGAATTGGAGCAAAATAGCAAGGTATTCTGCAAGCAATTCCCGTGTGTTTCAAGAGTGTGAAACTGGAGCTACATGAATTAAATAGAAGAACTAGTTCCATGTATCTGTCTTTTATTCTACTTCAATTGTAATATGGCTTTTGAGTTGTACCTTTCAGCTTCCTTAGAAGCAAATTGTATTAGGTACTTGAGTTGTATGGTTCACGTTAGAGTTAACTTGAAGTTATCGCAACAACTTCTGGCTGGTTCCTATAAGGGTTAGAAGTAATCCTTCGGTTTACAAGAGTTTTATAAACATTATTGTTTAACTAAGAGTTTTAGTGAAGTGTTGGAAAAATCCTACTAGAAAGTATGTCCTGATTTTTTTCACCTTTTGAGCTAGGCGTTTTCCATGTAAAAATACTTGTGTTCTTTACTTTTGCTTTATTTATTCTGCAACAGTAGACTAAGGAACGCATAGAAGAACCAGGTCCATCTATAATCCAATGCACGCTAAAATTGAACACCATACAAATTACCCCTCTTGTGTGATATTGAAGTATAAAACAACAACTTTTCACAATGGCACGAAAGTCTTAAAAGTCTCTTTTGTTACTGTCGCCACAAATATCCATCCACGAAACTCTTGCAGGAAGGGCTGCCAAAGAACATACTTTAAGCAGTGGCTCTGTCGCCATGAAAAAGTTCATTGGCGATATTGTAGTTACGATAGATAGATTTTCATTGTTTCGTGGCAAGTTTAGTAGCCACTGAAGGCTGTTTTCTATGGAAACTAGGGTTGCTACTGAAGCTTATCTCTCTTTTAATAAAAGAAAAAGGCTCAAACATGCCAGTCACCATAAGAAAATGGCTCACATATGCCACTCGTTAATAGTTGGTCTCGAATATATTTCAGTTTTTACTATTTTGTTCCATACATACATTATCCACTATTAATGGAATCCTACCTTGTCTTATTAGTACCAGATTTTGATACGTGACATTATCTAAACTTTCCATATTTAAGCCCTCCCCTCTCACCCGTTTTACGAGTGGCATATATGTGAATCATTTCGTTAAGTTTAGTGGCATATTTGAACCTTTTCATAAGTCAACACCATGTCCCAACAAGTGTAACACCCCAAATCCCACCATGAGCACACCAACGTGCTCTTAATTCAACACTCATTCTTTTCATAGCCAGCTACACCTTGTTAGTATGTATGTGTGTATGTGTTTTCTTTCCTTTTGTGGGTTTCATTATTTGGGCCAAGGGTGTGCCGCTACAACAACTTCATAGTGGATTTTGGAGATAAATTTAATGTGGGTTTGTTTGTTGCTTGGGGTGATTTTTGTTAGAACTCTGTATTTGTAAAACAATTCTGGAAATAATAAAAGAACATAAACAGAAATGTAAACGTAATGTAAAATTAATCCGAGCCCACTAAAATAAAAGAAAGTGTTGATAAGAATGGTAACACAAGTGTAGAGAACGTGATGGAGGTAATTGGTTATAGCTGAGACCCTTGCCAGGCATTTATTGAGTTATTGAATTGAAGTTTTTCCCTTGCTGGGTGTTTTGGAATTGCTTATTTCCACTATGCTGTACTCCTTGCCATTTATCTGTTATCGTTTGGTGAGGAAGAGTGTAAAGCACGAAGGGTGATGCCGTGCCATAATACTTGATTTCATTGCATAGTGAGGAAGAGTGTAAAGCACGAAGGGTGATGCCGTGCCATGATTTTTTTTGATTATAAGCACGAAGGTAAATACCGTGCCATGATGTTATTTATTATACGCGCGAAGGTAAATGCCGTGCCATGATTCATTGTACATTGCATTGTGAGGAAGAGAGTAAAAGCACGAAGGGTGATGTCGTGCCATGATATTTGATTAAATTGCATTGTGAGGAAGAGAGTAAAAGCACGAAGGGTGATGCCGTGCCATTGTTTACCATTCCGACGTTTATATTGTTTTTCGTTGCCGATTACGTTGGATTGTTTCTCTGGATTACTTATGTCTGTTGATGTGACTGTTTTATTCCACTCGTTCCCCTTTACTACTCCCGTATCCCCTACTTGCCTGCTTATTTCCTGCCTTGTGTTATTTCCTGTTACCTGCTGTAGATTAGGACAGGTTATCGTTAATGTCAAGTCTAGCCTCGTCACTACTT
>ML253434.1:0-43184 GCA_005239495.1 Nicotiana undulata
GGGGGGGGTGATCTGAAACAGTTTTATAGTTAGGAGCTGGGGAGTTCCCAGTCGTTAGATCAAACGAGATCAACGGCTGGGATTTGCTCACTTATCAGAAACATGGTCTTTTGGGGTTTGGGGAGGTGAGACCGGGTACCCGTTTGGTTAACTGGGCTGGGTCAAACGGGTTAGGGGATTTTTGTGGGCTGGGTGTAAAGGGGTGTGTATAGAGAAGCTTTGGGCCTGGCAATTTTGGCCCAATCCGGTTTTTCTAGGCTTGTTTTCACTCTTGATTTCAATATTGATTAAGATTAAACTAAAAAACATGCAACAATTAATTTCAATTTAATTTTGTCCAATTTATACACTGATTGGCCACCTAATTAAAAGTAAAAATATTTGATTTTGATACTCTTAATCATTTATGGAACAATATCACAATGGGTTAAAATAAGTGATTAAATCCAAAAAATTGAACATTTTAAAACCAATTTACTATATTTGTTATTAATGATTACATTTATGCATCTAATTATGCCACTTCAAAATATTTATAAGTTTAAAATACGAATTATGGCCACATAATGTAGGACTAAATTCACAAATAGCTGTCACGACCCAAATCTCGATTCAGGTCGCGATGGCGCCCAACAGCGAGGTTGGGCCAGCCAATATAGAAACACTAAGTGTTACCATTCCCAGTTACGCAAATTTCATCTTTTAACCAATTTTAAACAGATATAAACATAATAATGGCGGGTGATGTGAAATAAAACTACAAGTGCGAAAAATCAACCAATAGGCATGTCGCACAACATATGTACAACCAACAACCCAAAATATACACTACGTGTGTGCCAGGAACTAGTGGCACGAGTGTCACGGGCAACTACTAAATATACAATGACTAAAATATATACAGAGTCTCAGTCTGAATGAAATATACTGAGAATATGACAAAAGGAAACTCCAGGGTGCTGCCAAGAAGTCGCCAAGAGGAGAAGCTCACCGTGAAGTATAGTCAGTCAGTCAGTACCTAGCCCCGACCTGATAATCCGAAATACCAGCCTCCGAACCTGTACAGTCAAGTACAGAAGAAAAGAAAGTGCAGCATGAGTACATATATAAATATGTACCCAGTGAGTATCTCGTCTAATCTCGAAGAGGTAGTGACGAGAGGTCGACTCGATACTCACTAAGGTCCAACAGTAATAATGTAAAGCAGGATGTAAGGAAAACAGTAGACATGTAAACAATGCACCACCATTGTAAAGAGAATACAGAGTTTCCAAATAAATATCGAAAGCATTATCAACTTCCCTGTCTCTTTTCCCATCCACCTGTCGCGTCATAAATCAGGAATTCAGCACCAAACAGTCATGCGCACATAAGTGTAAAGCAACCGGCTAGAGTCAGGAGGAAGAATAGCTATGCACTGCCGGCGATCGACCGACCCGTACCATGAGTGCATGCTTATAATGTAATCATATCAAGAAGAGCTATGCACTGCCGGGGATCGACCGGCCCGTACCATGAGTGCATGCTTACCAAAAGAGTCCAACTACGCACTGTCGGGGATCGACCGGCCCGTACCGTAAGTGCGCCTATCAATGTAATCCCACCGTATCATAATGTAACTTCGTCCATGAACTGCCGGGGATCGACCGGCCCGTACCATAAGTGCATTCTCAAATAAATCCCTGTGCACTGCCGGGGATCGACCGGCCCGTACCGTAAGTGCACTATAAATCTGCCGTGGCGCACGACCTGCTCCTGTAAGAGTGAAGGAAACCATATGCCGCTCGCGGAATGTAAATTACGAGGCAGCTATCATGCACACACAAATGTAAAGTTCAATTCATCACAATCCCTCCCAATTATTAAGTAAATGAAAGCTCAGGGAGACAATAGTATATCAAGCTTGAATTTAAGCATATACTTCAATTTAAGGCAGAATGCATGGCATGCTGTGGTCCTACACTACCCGGACATAACAATAATAGTCGCTACATACGGACTCTCGTCACAAGGTACGCACGTAGCCCCCAAATACAAACATACATCACATACAACACCTATGGGGATAATTTCCCTCTTACAAGGTTAGAAAAGAGACTCACCTCGTGATGATATCACCCCTCGGATCAAGGATGCGCCCGAATCTCCAAAATCTACTCTCGACGGCTCACAACTAGCCAAACATGGTATAATTGAATCAATTTCAGTCCAAAGAAGGATAATTAACAAGAAATTCCAAAATTTAGCATTCTTGAAGGGTTTCGGAAATTCGACCCCAGGCCCACACGTTTGGATTTCGAAAATTCTTGAAGGAACCCATTACCCGAAGTCCAAGGATCATAATTATGCAAGTTCTTGCTAGAATTCATGGCAACAATGAGTAATTCATAATTTTCCCAAAATCCCTAAATATCTATCAATTTCTATGAATTTGTTTTAGGATAATTAGAAGAGAATTTCATAAGGAATTCATATTAGAATCATGAAAACTAAGGAATTAACTTACCTTGATGATAATGGTGGAAAATCCTCTTGAATTGCTCTCTAAAACCTTGAGGAAGAAGATGGGAATGAAGAATTTTGGCTAAGTCCCGCTTTTAAAAGAGACTGCCCAGTTGCAGCTTCTATGCGATCGCGACCTGAGGCCTGCGATCGCGAAGGCCAACTGGCCAGACCTCTGCGATCATGGCAGGGGTCCTTTGATCGCGAAGACCAACTCCCCTGACCTCTGCGATCGCGGCAGAGGTCCTGCGATCGCGAAGAACAAAGTTACCCAGCCCAGCTGTGACTCAGTGCGATCGCGAGAAAGGACTGCGATCGCGAAGCTTTGGAACCCAGACCTATGCGATCGCAAGGGGAAGTCTGCGAACGCATAGAACAGCCAGCAGCCCAGCAAAAATCCTTCTCCGCGATCGCAACCCTCCTCCTGCGATCGCAGAGAAGAAAAACGGATAGAAAAATTCTAATTTTTCTAACTTAGCTCCCGGGGGTGTAAAACACACCCGAGCCCCTCGGAACTCCATCCAAAGGCACCGACAAGTCTTTATTCATGATACAGACTCGCTCGAACTTCCGGAACATGAAAAAAAATGACGAAACTCAAAATTCAACCCCAAAACCAAATTGAATCAACTTAAGAACTTAAGAATTCTAGAATTCACCCCATGCGCCGAACAGGCCTATACTACTCGGAATGACTTCAAATTTTGCAGACAAGTCATAAATGATTATACGGAACTATTCTCGGTCCTGGAATTCCGTTCGGACCTCGATAGCATAAAATCACGTCCCAACCTAAATTTCAAACATAAGGAAGTCCTGATTTCCATTTCGGGCGCCGAAATGCTCCCGGGTCATCGAAAACCCGAGCCGAACATACGCCCAAGTCCGAAATCATCATACGGAGCTATTGGAGCTGTCAGAACTCTTCTGAGGCCGTTTGCTCAAAATATTGACCAAAGTCAAACTTGGCCATAGGCCAACCTTAAGGAACCAAGTGTTCCTAAACCACTCAAATCATTCCCAAATCCCGAACCACCCGCCCCCGCAAGTCATAAAGCACGAATGACCGCTAAGGAAGGTTTCATATAAGGGAACGGGATCCTAATACGCAAAAAGACCGGCTGGGTCGTTACATTCTCCCCCTCTTAAACAAACGTTCGTCCTCGAACGGGTCTAGAATCGTACCTGGAGTGTTGAATAGCTGTGGGTATCTGCTGTGCATGTCCTGCTCGGACTCCCAAGTCGCCTCCTCAACTTGTTGGCCCCTCCGCTGGACCTTAACCCCAGAAACTTCCTTGGACCTCAACTGGCGGTCCTGCCTATCAATAATAGCAATTGGCTCCTCCTCCTGGCCCAACTTCTCATCTAACTGAATAGTGATGTAATCAACCACGTGCGAGAAGTCGGCGTGATACCTTTGAAGCATGGATACGTGAAATATTGGATGAACTCCTGACAATGCTGGAGGTAAAGCAAGCTCATAAGCAACCTCTCCGACCCGCTTCAACACCTCAAAAGGACCTATAAACATGGGGCTCAACTTGCCTTTCTTCCCAAATCTCATGATGCCCTTCATCGGCGAAACCTTCAACATAACCTTATCCCCCTCCATGAATTCCACATCACGTGCCCGCTGATCTGCGTAGCTCTTCTGCCTAGACTGTGATGTGCGGAGCCTCTCCTGAATAATCTTCANTGTATCCATCTCTATGCTGGACTGATAACTATTATTATATGCAAACTCCGCCAAAGGCAAGAACTGGTCCCACTGACCCCCGAAATCAATCACACAAGCCCTGAGCATATCCTCTAAAATTTGAACTGTACGCTCTGACTGGCCATCAGTCTGAGGGTGAAATGCTGAACTGAGGTCTATCTGAGTACCCATCTCGATGTGCAAAGATCTCCAAAAGTGCGAAGTGAACTGAGGACCTCGATCCGAAATGATAGACACCAGTACACCATGCAACCAGACTATCTCTCGAAGGTAAATCTGAGCCAGCCTCTTTGTAGTATAAGTAGTAGCCACGGGAATGAAATGCGCTAATTTGGTCAATCTATCCACAATGACCCAAACCGCGTCAACCTTTCGCAAAGTCTGAGGCAACCCAACTACGAAGTCCATGGTGATGCGATCCCATTTTAACTTAGGAATGGGCATCTGCTGGAACAAGCCTCTTGGACTCTAATGCTCGTGCTTAACCTGCTGACAATTTAGACACCTGGCCACATACTGAACAATATCCTTCTTCATCCGCCTCCACCAGAAATGCTGCTTCAAATCACGATACATCTTCGTCGCTCCTGGATGAACTGAATACCGAGGACTGTGCGCCTCTGCTAGAATCCTCTCCCACAGGCCATCAACATCGGGAACATACAATCGGCGCTAGAGTCTCAGAACTCCATCCTCGCCTAAGGTAACCTCCTTGGCCCTGCCCTGGACCACCGTATCCCGAAGCTCTGCCAGACGTGGATCATCAAACTGTCGAGCCTTAATCTCTCCCAATAATGAAGACTGAGCAACCACATGAGCCAGAACTCGACGAGGCTCTGAAAGGTCCAATCTCACCAGGAAAGTGGCCAAGGACTGAATGTCCAAGGCTAAAGGTCTCTCCTCCGCTGAAATGTAGGCCAGACTACCCATACTCGCTGCTCGCCTGCTCAAAGCATCTGCTACTACATTCGCCTTGCCTGGGTGATACAGAATAGTGAGATCATAGTCCTTTAACAACTCAAGCCATTTCCGCTGCTTCAAATTAAGGTCCCTCTGTTTAATCTAGTACTGCAGGCTGCGGTGGTCGGCAGGCGGTGTCCGGAGAGGGTATCAAGGTTGATCCGCAGAAGATTGAGGCAGTTTAGAGTTGGCCACGTCCGACTTCAGCTTCAGAGATCAGGAGTGTTCTAGGTTAGCACGTTATTACCGTCGATTCGTGGAGGGATTCTCTTCTATTGCCGCTCCATTGACTAGATTGACTTAGAAGAATGCCCCATTTCGATGGTACGATGATTGTGAGGTGAGCTTTCAGAAGCTCAAGTCAGCATTGACGTCAGCACCAGTTCTTTCATTGCCTTCTGAGTCAGGGATGTATACTGTATATTGTGACACCTCACGCGTCGGGTTGGGATGTGTGTTGATGCAGGATGGAAAGGTTATTGCTTATGCTTCGCGCCAGCTGAAGGTTCATGAAAAGAATTACCCTGTGCACGACTTGGAGTTGGCGGCGATAGTTCATGCTTTGAAGATATGGCGACATTATTTGTATGGTGTATCTTGTAATTATGTTGCTATCGTTTTGGTTATGTTGTCGCATTTTGAGGTATAGTCGGGGCCTTGTCGCCAACAAGATTTTGTTTGTCTTCCTTATCCCTAGAGGCTCCGTAGACTCTTGTGTGGGTCATGTATGTTGTTGGGTTAACTTATAACTGTAATTCCATCTTATCAAGATTGTAATTAGCATGTATGTTTTGGAAGGCCTAACATTTGGAAATCGGTATATGAGGAAGAATGGATTAATATTATGTACGTATACTTTTGCTTTATTTCCTACTAACTCAATAAACGATGTTATAACTTAATCATGGGGCAAAAAGGAGACGAGTAGGAAAGGCTAACAGGCTTGCTTGACCGGGTTCACTCGGTTAAGCGTCGGTCGCGCTCCCCGAAATTGGGGCGTGACACACAATCATGCCCTCAAATAACCGAGCGAAGTGCAAATGCACAAAACGACCGGCCGGGTCGTTACACACGATGTATTTTGAGGTTTAAACTCTAGGACTTCAGGACTAAGTATCCTGAATTTGAAAATAGTGTGCTGAATTTTTTGAGCTGCTAATTGAAATTCAGGACTACTTGTCCTATATTTCTGAACTACTAATTTAAAATTGAGGACATAAGATTTCTCAAGAATATCATACGGATTCTTCCTTACTTCAATCCTCCGTTTCGTGTTTTCGCAAAAGAGAATCGGTCCAGGTATGTTAAGGCTAAGCCCTTCCTTAATTATGGCATGATTTCGTAATTATACAAGTTTGATAACGAGGCATAAAGAAAAATTCATATCCCGAAATTTACGTATATTTTCCTAGTCTTGTAAGTTAAAATATTCAATTGAGTATTTCCTTCTTCCAGTCAAGAGAGCAGAGAGTCTATATATACAGTATTACAGTATCCATTGAACCATCATCGGGTCCAATCTTATTTTCAAAATCAAGACAGAAAACACGGTCGCAAAATTAGGTGATGTTGTTCTTGCCTAAAATAGCCAATTATCCCAACGGGACGCCGGAAGGCTATTTTTGCAAAAATAGTCACTTATAGTCTTTTCAAAAAATTCGGCCCAATTAGCGAGCACAACCTTAAAAGCTTCCTACCCGAAGTGTTCAGGGGCCGTATTCGCAAAGACGGTCCATTTATTTTTTTAAATTACAAAAAATTTGCAAAAATGACACTTTTTTCAGTCAAAACCTTGTTTGACTTTGTTTTCTTAATCAAAACATTCAAACAAATGTGCAGGATGAATACCGTTGAAAACACTCCCTTTAGGGCTGTCGAGGAAATTCCCATGGGACTCCATATGTGGTGGAGCGACCTGGGGGAAGTTAGTAGAAAGTCTGTCGTAAAAGCTTATGGGCGGACTAACTGGCCTTCTAAAAATCAAGCCGAGGTTGGATATCGTCAAAGCTTTAGTGTCATTTTGGGACCCTTCCCACAACGTGTTCCACTTTTCAGACTTTGAGTTGACACCCACGCTAGAGGAAATAGCGGGGTATGCTGGTCTTAGTGACAATCTTAGAAGTCGGTATCCGGTGGCACCTAGGGCAGTAACTCCACACAAGTTCTTGGATATTTTGAACATTAGTCGTGACACTCAAGACTCACACCTGGGTGAAGGTTTCTGCACTTTCTATTTTCTGTACAAACGGTATGGAGATCATCGGGGCTATGAAGCTGAAAATACTGGTCTGACTCACCACAAGAACCAGGCTAAATGGGAAGCCCGCAGGGGGTTAGATTTTGTGGTAGCATTCCTGGGCACTTTAATCTGCCCCCGAGATGACGGACTGATAGACATCAGACTGGTAGGGATGGCGGATTTCATGACAAAAAAGAACAATGGCACTCTTATACCAATGATCTTAGCCGAAATTTACCGTGCCCTAACAATTTTCCAGTCAGGGAGAAAGTTCTTTGAAGGGTGCAACCTGCTCCTACAGATTTGGATGATCGAGCACCTCTGCCACCGCCCAGGTTACATGAACTATGTCTTAACCGGTCTGAATTGTATTGAAGAACACATTATTCGGGTAGAAGGCCACAAATTTCGGATGGCTCCCTGTCGGCGAATTTCCCGGTCGAGTGGACTTTCGGATGGCTCCCTGTCGGCGAGGTTATCAATATGTCCGCTGAAGTGTGTTATCTTTTGTTAATGGGTCTGCGAAGTATCCTGCCATATGTCCCACATCGGGTCTTAAGGAAATTGGGTAGACAACAAGGCATTCCACATGATGAGGACTTAAGCCAACAAGCCATTGAGTTGTGTCTGAGAGCTACATTTCCGGAAAACAGGGTCCGTCAGATTTGGAACCGGTGCAAATTCTTAGAGCCTCAGACTCGGGTGAGAAACTTATCTCAAGGGGAAGTAGAGCCAGACTATATTTCTTGGTATGGTAGAAGAGGCCGAGAGCACCAAGAACTAGAGCGACCTGCGAAAAGACCTCACGTATAGCATTTTACTGAGCAAACACAAGAACATTGGGGTTGGCTAGAAAAGGAAACCAACTACGGGGCCACAATAAGTAAACTGGAGGCCCAGATCCGAGAACTCAAATTTGAAAACACTTTACAAACTACTGCGGCCGAAGGGGAAAGAAACATGCTGAACAAAGAAAATGAAGCCCTCGGGGCTCAAATTCAGAAAATGAGGATAGCCATTGAAAACCCCGAAAGAAGTAGAGCCGACGAAAGACTTGTCACCAGTCTCAGGCAAAAGTTGTGTAGCTATGGTGACGATTTGGACAAAGACGAGGAATATTTGACTTGAGCTCGAGCAAAATTGGCAAAGAATGCCGAAGAAAGGGCCGAATTCGTGCAAAAATTGAAGAGAAAGAACGACCAAGAAGTTCTGGGTTTGAATGAAAGAATGGCCACCTTTGAAAACGAGATGGCCAAACAAGCACAAAAGTTTAAGGCAGAAAGAGAATAGTGTTATGACATGATAGCCCAGTGATGAGTGGTGATTTTACCACTCATTTTAGCCTTTTCTCATTAGATTTTGTATTGTTAAATGATAACTTGAGGTCGTTTTTAGTGTATAATTGCTCAATTTTCAGGGAAATGATGCTATGGAGGTTGGTGTTGAATTGGAATGAAAGTTGGACAAAAAGCGGTGAAAAAGTGCATGAAAGGCTTCAGTGATTCCGCACCTGCGGATTCTAGGTCGCAAGCGCGACCTCGCGCCTGCGAAGAAATGTTCGCCCTTGCGAAGCCAGCTCAGTCACACAAGAACCGCACCTGCGGAACCGCAGGTGCGATCTCATGTACGCAATTGCGATGGAAGTCAACCAGCCTAATCTCGCACCTGCGAATGAAATTCACGCACCTGCGGAACCGCAGGTGCGACCAGACGTCCGCTCCTGTGAAAAGGTGACCAAACTCAGAACTCGCATCTGCGAGAAATATTCCGCCCCTGTGGAATCGCACCTGCTGCCCTTCTTTCGCAGGTGCGGTAGTCGGGCATCAGATTTGGACAAAGGTGTAAAATCACATTTTCCAAACTCAACTCTTATATACTCGACCTAGCAGCCATTTTTTATCTTTGGCAGGAAAATAATATCTTTGGAAATATCTTGAGCTTTGTAAATATATTTTGAGTAGAGAAGAACAAGTATTGATTTGTGGGTTTGCACACACACTTTGGATTTGTAGATTTCGACATTGTGGTGAAGTTTTCTTTACCCATTTGTGTTTATTTCTTCATTTCCTTGCTTTGTATTGTATATCTAAGTGTGTAGTATTTTTCCAACACTTGAATATGGTTTATGGGAATATTCATGTTTAAAGTGTGGATTAAATACCTTGTTGTGCTTATGTATTGAATGATTTTCATATATTTGTGAAGTGGGTGTTTGTTATTTTAATTATTCTTGTTCTTTAATGTTTCCAAAGGGATTAGCTAACCCTAGGACTCGCCCATTAACTCCGAATTAGTTTTGGAAAAGATTATTTGGGGTTGGGAAAGATTAATTAACAAGAACTTGAGGATTTAACCCTCATTTTATAGATTCTACCTAGGGATAGGATTGAACTACTTGTAGCCAAACTCGGAAGTGCTTAATCTCCTAATTGGGTTAGGGATAATTCAATTAGGAAGTCTTGTTAGTCTTTGGGAAAAGCTAATTAAGAAATGTTATCCGTGGCTAATTAACATTACCCGCTCATATTTGTAAAATCGTGAAATACATTGGATCGTTACTCGAGTGTAATACCCGAAGCATCGATACTTGTTGCCATCGATCATTTTAATTGCTTTCTAGGTTAGTTTATATTTTCGCATTTAGTTATAAACAATTATCAAAAACCCAAAATCGTATTTGTTTGGCACTGCGCGATAAGTGATAATTCTCTAGCATTCCTAAACGCCCTCATATTGTTCTCTGTGGGATTCGACCCCAACCTTGTTGGGTTACTATATTTGACAACGATCGCTTACCCTATTTTAAGGTGTAAATTGAGCGTATCACCCAGTTGGAAGAAGAATTGCGACAATGGAAAAAGCAGACTCACAAAGACGCCCAGGCTTTAGAGGCGAGATCTTAGAAGATCGGGCGTCTACTTCAGGAGAAAGGTATTATCAGACAAAGGGTCCGGGAGATAGCTGATTACATTGTCACCAAATGCCAGGAATGGGAAGACATGACTCAGACCACTTTCTTCTCAGCGGTAATGATCTTCGTCTACAAGATAATGGACGACCTCTACCGCCTCCAACAAGATATAGCACGCAGGCCCGTGGCAAGGCCAAACGATGCCCCATGGGTGCCTGAAGCAATGGAAGCACTGATGTATTTTTGATATTTCTCGAGTCTGTATTTTATTTTCCTGCTGTAGTCCTGTCCAATTCCACTGTAGTTTTTACATTTCCAAGAAAGTGTGTCTTAAGTCTTTTATAGTTTTTAAAAGTTTCAAAATGTACTGAAGTTCCCCATGAAATTGAAAGTATTTTATCCAATGAATGAAAGTTTTGGAAAATGTTTATTTCTTTCGTTCAGGTTTATCCCTTGAACTACGTAATGATCTGATTCACGCGGCGCCGTGATACATAAGCAATCCACATAGGATTCGATCATAATCTTAAGAAGTGAAAGTGAATGAGAAATAAAAGAGCAGAAAATAATACAATGAAAGAAATAAAAGAGTGGTAGAGAAAGGCAAAAGGATGGCAATAAGATAAAAAATAAAGGAAAGTTCAAATCCGAGAAAATAAAAGACGGGATGAGACACACAACCATTGCAAAACATATAGAAAGCGTTTAATTGCCTAGGTGCATTGCATACCCCAAACGTGCGATTTCCCTATGTGATAAAATGTTCCGACCTAACGTTTCGTTTGTTCACTCTAAAAGGTGTTTTTCTTGGGTGGTTGGTTTTGCGGTAACCTGGCTCCCCATCCCTACTTCACTAGATCAAAGGGTAGCATAGAAATGACATCCGAAAACCACTTATCAATCGTCAACTCTTCGGTGGAGGACCCGAATCCAGTCATCCCAACGTCTGAGTCAGCCACAGCTGAAGAGAATAGGATCCTGCGTTGCCGCATGCTAGAAATGTGGGACGCATGGTCCAATGGTAGGGAACCGCCCAGTTCCATCCCGGGTTTCCCCGAGATAATCCCCTGGACAGCCGAAACTTCTAACATCCCTATAAGTTACCCGGCCACGCCGTTCGGATACCTAACTATGTCGGCTCACTTTGCCGGAAGACCTTCTGAGGTTCGCCCCCAGGTCTTGTTCTTCGGTGCATCATCCAACATCTTCACTGCACCACCGAGCTCCGCCACGGCTCCACCAACTATCACCGGGCCCAGCTTTGAGCCACTGACATTTACATTCCAAACGCCATCATTTCTGGGCGCCACTCATGTCACTCCTGATTCATACCCCCAACAACCTCAGTATGAAGTTACTTTGGGACGAGATAAGAAAAGCCCCGAGCACGAGGAAATGGCTCATAAAATGAAGAGTATCGAGCAGAGCCTCAAGAACATACAGGGGCTGGGCGGGCAGAAAAGCATCTCCTACGCCGATTTGTGCATGTTCCCACACGTCCACTTGCCTCTCGGGTTCAAACCCCCCAAGTTCGAAAAATATGATGGACATGGGGACCCCATAGCTCATCTGAAAAGGTATTGCAACCAACTTCGAGGAGCAGGTGGGAAAGAGGAACTTCTCATGGCATAATTTAGAGAGAGCTTAACAGGGATTGCATCAGAATGGTACGTGGACCAGGATATATCCCGCTGGCACGTGTGGGACGACCTAGACCGGGACTTTGTTCGACAATTCCAATACAACGTGGATATCTCTCCCGATATAAACTCTCTATCCAACCTCAAAAAGAAGTCCTCATAAAGTTTTAGAGAGTACGCTATTAAGTGGCGCGAGCAGGCGTCTAGGGTCAAACCTATGATGGATAAGGTCGAAATGGTCAGTGTTTTTCTACAAGCACAAGAAGTGGATTACTTTCAAAATATGATGTCCGCCATGGGCAAACCATTTGCAGAAGCAATCAAAATTGGGGAAATGGTTGAGAATGGTTTAAAGACCAGTCGTATTCTAATCCAATCAGCCATAAGAGCAACTTCCCAGGCCATCCAAAACGGATCCGGGAGTGTAGCCAACAGAAAGAAGAAAGAAGAAGGAGCCATGATGGCTTCCGATGTCAGGGGTCCTCGGCAACACTCAGGTCCATTCCCCAAAACCTCCCAACACTATTACCCTCACCAAAACGCATCTTACACTACATCTCCTTTTCCCTATGAAGTAATGAACGCTCGGCCGCATCTCCGGCCGCAACATCAATACAACCAGAACAAAGCTCCGCCCCCAAGAAATAACCATCCTCCCCCAGCTCCATACAATCCATGCCCTCCTCAAAACACATACCCATACAATGTTTACCCCCGTGAGCCCCCGAGGAGACTCAGTTTCACTCCTATCGGTGAGCCATATCAAGTCTTTTCCCAAAATTGGTCCAGATGGGGCTTTTGCAGCCCGTACCTCCTACCAGACAAAACCCAGTGTTAGTGTCATACAAACTCAGAACCAATTGTGCCTACCATTCCGAAGCAGAGGGACACAACACGGAGGATTGCTGGACTCTCAAGCGGGCTGTGGAAAAATCTTATAGAGCAAAAGAAGGTAGTGTTAAGAGATGAAGAAGCTCCCAATGTGACTAACAATCCATTGCCCGCCCAAAACAATGGGCCTGTATCGGCATGATCTGCGAGGACCAAGATTTTGACCCAGCTTTAAAGGCTATCATTGCCATCACAGGCGCGGAGAAAAATCCTAAGTCGACACCCAAGCCAGCCAAGGAATAAAAAAGAGTAATCCCGTTTCTCAAGCTACGGGGAAAACTGAAGCCAAGACAAAGGTAGGATCTTCTAAAGACGCCGTTCTTTACGTCCCCAGGGCACCCCAAGAAGGAACAAGGTATGTTGAGCTCGCCCAGAAGTCTACAATTCAACAAAGCCATGACAAACGTCCCGACAATGTATGTACCAAAGGGTACATACGTGGCGCGGGGGCAAATAATTTCACCCAGGCTGAGTGAGCCCGTGGTTATTAGCCGCGCGTCGCAAACTCCCATAAAAAATACTACTGCCGTCCCTTGGAACTACAACAAGACGGTAGTAACATACAAAGGGAAAGAGATCACAGGGGAAGCAATTTAATCAAACTCCTCTGAAGGATACCTCAATCTGAAGGAGCTAGCCAAAAACAAGCACAAACGCTTCCCTCTTAAAAGACCTATCACTGCCGAGGAAGCTGAAGAGTTATTTAAGAAGATGAACGTGACTGAATACGCCAAAATTGAGGAACTTAGGAAAACTTCTGATCAAGTGTCACTCTTATCTTTGTTGATGGGCTCAAACGAGCATTAGAAAATACTTTTGAAAACGATGAATGGAGCGTATGTGCCGTCAAAGACCTCGGTTGAACAATTGGAAAGAATGGCCGAACGTTTCTTTGCAGTAAACAAAATTTCTTTTAGCCGGGATGATCTACCTCCCGAGGGAGCCACTCACAAAAAAGCCTTATACTTAACAGTTAAAAGTGAGGGATATTATGTGAAGAGAGTTATGCTTGATGGAGGTTCCGGGGTAAATATTTTCCCTTTATCCACACTACAAGGAATGGGAATCAGCACTGAGAGAATCAGGCCGAATAATATCTGTGTCCGTGCTTTCGATGGAATCAAAAGGGACACCATTGGCGAAATAGACATAGCTATGACGATCGGCCCTGTGGACTTCACTGTAACCTTCCAAATCCTAGATATGGATACCTCATACAATTTCTTGCTAGGAAGACCGTGGATTCATGCCGCTGGAGCAGTACCCTCTACTCTCCATCAAATGGTCAAATTCGAATATGAAAACCAGGAGATAGTGGTCCACGGGGAGGACGAGCAGTCAATCTACAGAGACCCCTCGATCCCTTGTCTTGAAGCCAGAGAGGGGAGTGAGCACATTGTCTATCAAGCGTTTGAAATTGTGCCGGCCGACCAACATGAAGAAGGTGCTCCGTGCCCACAACCCTGCCTATCAAATTCATCAATCATGGTCGCTACTGACATGATTATACATGGTTACAGACCCAGAAGGGGCTTAGGGTGTCTTTGCAAGGTATCACTGAACCGATCTTTCTACCTGTCGCTAAACAATTCTTCGGCATAGGTTTCCAAGCCTCAAATGAAGATGTGAAGTGGGCCGACACCCGTAAAAGCAATGGATGGGACTTACCTCAGCCAGTCCCACATATTACCGAGACTTTTATCGAACCCCAATATGTCGAAGAAGAAGAAGAGGCCTTTACGACCGAAGAAATCGAGAGAATCTACGAGGCCATGAAACAGATGTTGTATGAAAATAACATGGTCCAGTTGGGAGAAGGCTCAAGTACCGCTGAGGTGCAATACATGGGCCCAAACGCCAAGTTGCAGAATTGGAAGGCTACTCCATTCCCCGTCAGACGGAAGACTCGGTAGTTCAGTTTTGCCATCTTTCCTGCACTATGAGTTATTTCAGGGTGTAACTCAAGTGTTTTTAATTTACCTCCTTTTTGAATTCCGATGTAAACCCTCCTTTGTTCAAATTCAATGAAATGAAAAATCAAAATTTCATAGTCTAGTATTCCTTTTTTGCCTATTTTTCTTATTTTCAGTCCTAATAATGTGGCTTTAAATAACATGACACGCTTGCGGACTTCATGCTATGATCTTAATACGCTGTCTAACCTCAAAATAATGAGTCAAGAACCGGAATATGACAAAGAAGAGGCTTTTAGGGAAATAAATCGAGAATTAGAACAATTCGAGAATAAGCCTAAGCCGAACTTAAACGAAACAGAACCCGTCAACTTGGGTAATGCAGAAGAGGTTCGAGAAACCATGATAAGCGTCCACACTGATGAAAGAACTAGGGACGCTCTGATTCAACTTCTATCTGAATTCAAAGACGTGTTTGCTTGGTCCTACGACGACATGCCTGGACTAAGTGTAGATTTGGTGGTACACAAATTTCCAACCTACCCCGGTTATCCACCCGTCCAACAAAAGCAGAGGAAATTTAAAATAGACATAAGTGACAAAATCAAAGAAGAGATCACTAAACAATTAAAAGCGGGAGTGATCCGGGTGGTCCAATACACCACCTGGCTGGCCAATGTGGTTCCAGTACCTAAAAAGGACGGAAAAGTCAGAGTATGTGTCAATTACCGAGATTTGAATAAAGCAATCCCTAAAGATAACTTTCCACTACCAAACATACATATGCTAGTTGACAATTGTGCAAAGCATGAGGTACAGTCTTTCGTGGATTGTTATGCTGGATACCACCAGGTATTGATGGATGAAGAAGATGCAGAAAAGACGGCTTTCACTACATCCTGGGGCACCTATTGTTACCAAGTCATGTCGTTCGGCCTAAAGAACGCTGGGGCAACATACATGAGGGCCATGACCGCCATTTTCCACGACATGATGCATCAGGAGATTCAGGTATACGTGGATGATGTGATTATTAAATCTAGGACGCAAGATGACCATGCCTAGCATTTGAGGAAATTCTTCGAACGCCTGCGTAAGTGTGATCTGAAGCTAAACTCGACCAAGTGTGCCTTCGGAGTTCTGTCAGGGAAATTACTGGGGTTTATAGTCAGCTGACGGGGCATCGAGCTAGAACCGACAAAGATAAAATGTAACGACCCAGCCGGTCATTTTGCGTATTAGGATCCCGTTCCCTTAGATGAAACCTTCCTTAGTGGATATTCGTGATTTATGATTTGCGGGAGCGGGTGGTTCGGGATTTGGGAATGATTTGAGTGGTTTAGTAACACTTGGTTCCTTAAGGCTGGCCTATTTCGTCAAGTTTGACTTCGGTCAACATTTTGAGCAAACGACCTCGGAATCGAGTTTTGATAGCTCTAGTAGCTCCATATGACGATTTCGGACTTTGGCATATGTTTGGCTCGGGTTTCGATGACCCGGGAGCATTTCGGCGCCCGAAATGGAAATGAGGATTTCCTTATGTTTGAAATTTTGGTTGGGACGTGATTTTATGCTATTGAGGTCCGAACGGAATTTAGGAACCGGGAATAGTTTCGTATAGTCATTTATGACTTGTCTGCAAAATTTGAAGTCATTCGGAGTAGTATAGGCCCGTTCGGCGCAATGAGGTGAATTCTAGAATTCTTAAGTTCTTAAGTTGATTCAATTTGGTTTTGGGGTTGAATTTTGAGTTTCGTCGTTGTTTTTCATTTTTTGAAAGTTTGAGCAAGTCCGTATCATGAATACAGACTTGCTGGTGTTTTTGGACGGGGCCCCGAAGGGCTCGGGCGTGTTTTAGACCCCCGGGAGCTAAGTTAGAAAAACCAAAATTTTTCTATCTGGTTTCCTTCTCTGCGATCGCAGGATGAGGGTTGCGATCGCGGAGAAGAATTTTGCTGGGCTGCTGGTTGTTCTCTGCGATCGAAGCCTTTCCCTTGCGATCGCATAGGTCTGGGTTCCAAAGCTTCGCGATCGCGGTCCTTCTCGCGATCGCAGTGAGTCACAGCTGGGCCGGCTAACTTTGTTCTTCGCGATCGCAGAACCTCTGCCGCGATCGCAGAGGTCAGGGGAGTTGGTCTTCGCGATTGCAGGACCCCTTCCGCGATCGCAGAGGTCTGGCCAATTGGCCTTCGCGATCGCAGGCCTCAGGTCGCGACCGCATAAAAGCTGCAACTGGGCAGTCTCTTTTAAAAGCCGGACTTAGCAAAAATTCTTCATTCCCATCTTCTTCCTCAAGGTTTTAGAGAGCATTTCAAGAGGGTTTTCCACCATTATCATCAAGGTAAGTTAACTCCTTAGTTTTCATGATTCTAATATCAATTCCCTATGAAATTCTCTTCTAATTATTCTAAAAATTCATAGAAATTAATAGATATTTTGGGATTTTTGGAAAATTATGAATTACTCATTGTTGCCATGAATTCTAGCAAGAACTTGCATAATTATGATCCTTAGACTTCGGGTAATGGGTTCCTTCAAGAAGTTTCGAAATCCGAACGTGTAGGCCCGGAGTCGAACTTCCGAAAACCTTCAAGAATGCTAAATTTTGGAATTTCTTGTTAATTCTCCTTCTTTGCACTGAAATTGATTCAATTATACCATGTTTGGCTAGTTGTGAGCCGTCGAGAGTAGATTTCGGAGATTCGGGCGCATCCTTGATCCGAAGGGTGATATCGTCACGAGGTGAGTCTCCTTTCTAACCTTGTAAGAGGGAAATTGTACCCATAGGTGTTCTACATGTTGTATGTTTGTATTTGAGGGCTACGTGCGTACCTTGTGACGAGAGTCCGTACGTAGCGACTACTATTGTTATGTCCGGGTAGTGTAGGACCACAGCATTCCATGTATTCTGCCTTAAATTGAAGTATATGCTTAAATTCATGCTTGATATACTACTGTCTCCCTCAGCTTTCATCTACTTAATAATTGAGAAGGATTGTGATGAATTGAACTTTACATTTGTGTGTACATGATAGCAGCCTCGTAATTTACATTCCGCGAGTGGCATATGGTTTCCTTCACTCTTACAGGAGCGGGTCGTGCGCCACAACAGATTTATAGTGAACTTACGGTACGGGCCGGTCGATCCCCAGCAGTGCACATGGATATATTTGAGAATGCACTTATGGTACAGGCCGGTCGATCCCCGACAGTGCATGGACGAAGTTACATTATGATACGGTGTGATTACATTGATAGACGCACTTACGGTACGGGCCGGTCGATCCCCGACAATGCGTAGTTGGACTCTTGGTAAGCATGCACTCATGGTATAGGCCGGTCGATCCCCGGCAGTGCATAGCTCTTCTTGATATGATTACATTATAGGCATGCACTCATGGTACGGGTCGGTCGATCCCCGGCAGTGCATAGCTATTCTTCCTCCTGACTCTAGCCGGTTGCTTTACACTTATGTGCGCATGACTCTTTGGTGCTGAATTCCTGATTTATGAAGTGACAGGTGGATGGGAAAAGATATAGGGAAGTTGTTACTGCTTTCGATATTTATTTGGGAACTCTGTATTCTCTTTACAATTGGGGTGCATTGTTTACATGTCTACTGTTTTCCTTACATCCTGCTTTACATTATTACTGTTGGACCTTAGTGAGTATCGAGTCGACCTCTCGTCACTACTTCTTTGAGATTAGACGAGATACTCACTGGGTACATATTTATATATATACTCAAGCTGCACTTTCTTTTCTTCTGTACTTGACTGTACAGGTCCGGAGGCTGGTATTTTGGATTATCAGGCCGAGGCTAGGTATTGAGTGACTGACTATACTTCACGGTGAGCTGCTCCTCTTGGCGACTTCCTGGCAGCACCCTGGAGTTTTCTTTTGTAATATTCTCTGTCTATTTCATTCAGACTGAGACTCTGTATATATTTTAGTCATTGTATATTTAGTAGTTGCCCGTGACACTCGTGACACTGGGTTGTTGGCTGTACATATGTTATGCGACATGCCTATTGGTTGATTTACCGCACTTGTAGTTTTATTTCATATCACCCGCCATTATTATGTTTATATCTGTTTAAAATTGGTTAAAAGTTAAAATTTGCGTAACTGGGAATGGTAACACTTAGTGTTTCTATATTGGCTGGCCCAACCTCGCTGTTGGGCGCCATCGCGACCTGAATCGAGATTTGGTTCGTGAAAACGTGGTATCAGAGCCTTAGGTTCACGTAGTCTCACGAGTCACGAGCAGACCCAGTAAAGTCTTGCAGATCGGTACAGAGACGTCTGTACTTATCTTCAGGAGGCTATAGGGTGTTAGGAAACTCCTTATTGATTCATATCCTATCGTGCAGCCGATTATGTACTCAAATTTGATCTTCTACTCTCTCACAGATTGTGAGGACGCGTGCTTCACATGTTTCTGATCCAGGGGAGGCTGCTACCCCCGCCGCTCGAGGTCGTTGTAGGGGCAGGGGTAGGGCTCCTGTTCGTGGTAGGGGGAGAGGGCGTCCCAGATCTATACCGGTTGCACCGATTGAGGATCTGTATATTGAGGAGCAGGATGAGCTGCCTCCAGTAGCTCTAGCACCAGCTGATTTTATGACGGCGTCGGGCTTCCAGGAGGTCATGGGCCGTATGTTGAGATTTATGGATACCATGTCGTAGGCGAGTATACTTCCATCAGATCCTGCTACTTATCAGGCAGGAAGGGGAGTACGGACCCCTATCGCTCAGGCTACGGGACCACCAGCGGCAGCACATCGTACTCCAGATACACCACCCGTGATTGGGGTTCTGCCTGGGGTGGCAGTACCAGAGCCCAGGCCAGTTGCATAGGGGGACCGTTGCAGGGACAGACTGCACAATATGAGGATATGAGAGTCACATGGGGTAGACTTCACCACATTTCAGCTTGAGGGTAGAGCTCGCCGTTGGTGGCAGTCATATGTTCTTAGTAGGCCAGCGGATTCTCCTCTTGTCACTTGGGGTCAATTCACTCAGCTATTCTTGGATAGGTACATTTCACCATCTGAGAGGGAGGAGTTTCGGGGCCTGTTTGAGAGGTTGGAGCAGGGATAGATGTCTGTGACGGATTATGAGGTGAGGTTTTCAGAGCTATCTCGCCATGCTCTCATGATATTTCCCACTGATGCAGAGAGAGTCCGACGGTTCGTGGCAGGCTTACATACAGGCATCAGGACCTCCATGGCTAGAGAGGTTGAGACTGGTACCCCCTACCAGCTTGTAGTCGAGATAGCTCGACGGATTGAGGGTTACCGTGCGAGGAGTAGGGAGCAGGGTCAGCAGGAAAAGAGGGCCAGGTTTGCAAGTGACTTCAAGGGTGCTCCAGCCTGGGGCAGGGGTCAGTTCGGAGGTAGTCAGTTCAGCAGACCTTCATATTAAGCACCTCCACTACCTCCTAGGGTTGTTCCAGCCAGGCCTCAGTTTAGTGGCATGCCAGAGTGCTCTTATCATCCTCCAGCTATCCAGAGTGCACCCAACAGTTACTCCAGCAGTCAAAGATCCTCCGGTTCCTATTTCAGTGCCATGCCAGATGATTCTTACCGCCCTCTGGCTATTCAGGGTTCTTCTTCTTCTTCTTCTTCTTCTTCTTCTTCATCACAGTAGGCTACGACGTCTAGAGGTTGTTTCGAGTGTGGGGAGCTGGGCCACATGATCAGGTAGTGTCCCTGGTATCGGGGCAAGGCCGTGCAGCAGAGTCACCAGCCTCTGATTTCAGCACCTGCAGCACGATGACCTAGGGGTGGGGGTCAGGTTGGCAGGGGCCGTCCTAGAGGGGGAGGCCAGTCAGGAGGGGGTCAGTCAGCTCCAACTCGTTCTGGGGGAGCTCAGTCATCGGGTGTTTCAGCCAAATTCTATGTGATTCCGGACAAATCAGACGCAGTGGCCTCAGACGCCGTGATTACAGGTATCATCTCAGTCTGTTGTATAGAGGCTTCAGTGCTATTCGATCAAGGATTCACCTATTCATATGTTTCAGCATTATTTGCTCATTTCCTGGATGTCCCTCGTGAGTCTTTGGGTTCTCCCTTGTATGTGTCCACTCCTGTGGGCGACTCCGTAGTGGTAGACCGGGTCTACCGATCTTGTGTGATTGCTTTATGTGCGCTTGAGACTAGAGTCGACCTGTTATTACTTGATATGGTTGATTTCGAGGTTATTTTGGGCATGGATTGGCTATCTCCTTATCATGCTGTATTGGATTCCCATGCCAAGATAGTTACATTATCCATGCCTGAGTCGCCGAGGTTAGAATGGAGGGGTTCTTCAGTTAGTGCCTTCAGCCGGGTCATTTCCTTCATGAAAGCTCGGCATATGGTCGAGAAGGGGTGTTTAGCCTACTTTGCTTATGTGTGGGACACCACCGCCGAGTCTCCTACCATCGATTCAGTGCATGTCGTTCGAGAGTTTCCGGATGTGTTTCCTTCAGACCTTCCAGGCATGCCTCCAGATCGAGATATAGATTTTTGCATTGATTTGGCTCCAGATACTCAACCTATTTCTATTCCTCCGTATCGTATGGCACCTAAGGAGCTAAAGGAGTTGAAGGAGCAACTTGAGGAGTTGTTGTCCAAGGGGTTTATCAGGTCGAGTGTGTCGTCGTGGGGTGCTCCAGTCTTATTTGTAAAGAAGAAGGATGGGTCCATGGGGATGTGCATTGATTACCGCCAGCTGAATAAAGTGACCATCAAGAACAAGTATCCCCTGCCGCGCATTGATGATTTGTTTGACCAGTTGCAGGGGGCTCGAGTGTTTTCTAAGATAGATCTGAGATCGGGTTATCACCAGCTGAAGATTCGGGCTTCTGATGTTCCGAAGACTGCTTTTCGCACCAGATATGGCCATTATGAGTTTCTAGTGATGTCCTTTGGTTTGACTAATGCCCCAACATCATTTATGGACTTGATGAATAGGGTATTCAGGCCGTATATTGACTCCTTCGTTAATGTTTTCATTGATGATATATTGATCTACTCACGGAGCTTGGTTGAGCACGAGCAGCATTTGAGAGTTGTGCTTCAGACCTTGCGAGAACAGAGGCTATATGCTAAGTTCTCCAAGTGCGAGTTCTGGTTGGAGTCTGTGGCATTTTTGGGGCACGTGGTGTCCGGAGAGGGTATCAAGGTTGATCCGCAGAAGATTGAGGCAGTTCAGAGTTGGCCACGTCCCACTTCAGCTTCAGAGATCAAGAGTTTTCTGGGTTTAGTAGGTTATTACCATCGATTCTTGGAGGGATTCTTTTCTATTGCCGCTTCGTTGACTAGATTGACTCAGAAGAATGCCCCGTTTTGATGGTCCGATGATTGTGAGGCGAGCTTTCGGAAGCTCAAGTCAGCATTGACGTCAGCACCAGTTCTTTCATTGCCTTCTGAGTCAGGGGTGTATAATGTATATTGTGACACCTCACGCGTCGGGTTGGGATGTGTGTTGATGCAGGATGGTAGGGTTATTGCTTATGCTTCGCGCCAGCTGAAGGTTCATGAAAATAATTATCTTGTGCACGACTTGGAGTTGGCGGCGATAGTTCATGGTTTGAAGATATGGCGGCATTATTTGTATGGTGTATCTTGTGAGGTCTATACTGACCACCGCAGCCTGCAGTACTTGCTTAAATAGAGGGACCTTAACTTGAGGCAGCGAAGATGGCTTGAGTTGTTAAAGGACTATGATCTCACTATTCTGTATCACCCAGGCAAGGCGAATGTAGTAGCAGATTCTTTGAGCAGGCAAGCAGCGAGTATGGGTAGTTTGGCCTACATTGCAGTGGAGGAGAGACCTTTAGCCTTGGACATTCATTCCTTGGCCAATTGTTTGGTGATATTGGACCTTTCAGAGCCTCGTCGAGTTCTGGCTCATGTGGTTGCTCAGTCTTCATTATTGGGAGATATTAAGGCTCGACAGTTTGATGATCCACGTCTTGCAGAGCTTCGGAATACGGTGGTCTAGGGCAGGGCCAAGGAGGTTACCTTAGGTGAGGATGGGGTTCTGAGACTCCAGGGTCGATTGTGTGTTCCTGATGTTGATGGCCTGAGGGAGAAGATTCTAGCAGAGGCGCACAGTTCTCGGTATTCAGTTCATCCAGGAGCGACGAAGATGTATCGTGATTTGAAGCAGCATTTCTGGTGGAGGCGGATGAAGAAGGATATTGTTCAGTATGTGGCCAGGTGTCTAAATTGTCAGCAGGTTAAGTACGAGCATCAGAGGCCAGGAGGCTTGTTCCAGCAGATGCCCATTCCTGAGTGGAAATGCAGAGAAGATATCCACAACTATTCAGCACTCCAGGTACGATTCTAGACCCGTTCGACGATGAACGTTTGTTTAAGAGGGGGATAATGTAACGACCCAGCTGGTCATTTTGCGTATTAGGATCCCGTTCCCTTAGATGAAACCTTCCTTAGCGGCTATTCGTGCTTTATGACTTGCGGGAGAGAGTGGTTCGGGATTTGGGAATGATTTGAGTGGTTTAGGAACACTTGGTTCCTTAAGGTTGGCCTATTTGGCCAAGTTTGACTTCGGTCAACATTTTGATAAAACGACCTCGGAATCGAGTTTTGACAGCTCCAATAGCTCCGTATGATGATTTCGGACTTGGGCGTATGTTCGGCTCGGGTTTTCGATGACCCGGGAGCATTTCGGCGCCCGAAATGGAAATCAGGATTTCCTTATGTTTGAAATTTGGGTTGGGACGTGATTTTATGCTATCAAGCTCCGAACGGAATTCCGGGACCGGGAATAGATCCTTATAGTCATTTATGACTTGTCTGCAAAATTTGAAGTCATTTCGAGTAGTATAGGCCTGTTCGGCGCAATGAGGTAAATTCTAGAATCCTTAAGTTCTTAAGTTGATTCAATTTGGTTTTGGGGTTGAATTTTGAGTTTTGTCGTTGTTTTTCATGTTTCGGAAGTTCGAACGAGTCCGTATCATGAATACAGACTTGCCGGTGCATTTGGACGGGGTTCCGAGGGGCTCTTGTGTGTTTTAGACCCCCGGGAGCTAAGTTAGAAAAAACAGAATTTTTCTATCAGGTTTCCTTCTCTGCGATCGCAGGAGGAGGGTTGCGTTCGCGGAGAAGGATTTTGCTGGGCTGCTGGTTATTCTCTGTGATCGCAGCCTTTCCCTTGCAATCGCATAGGTCTGGGTTCCAAAGCTTCGCGATCGCGGTCCTTTCTAACGATCGCACTGAGTCACAGCTGGGCCGGCTAACTTTGTTCTTTGCGATCGCAGGACCTCTGCCGCGATCGCAGAGGTCAGGAGAGTTGGTCTTCACGATCGCAGGACCCCTGCCTCGATCACAGAGGTCTGGCTAGTTGTCCTTCGCGATCGCAGGCCTCAGGTCGCGATCGCATAGAAGCTGCAACTGGGCAGTCTCTTTTAAAGCGGGACTTAGCCAAAATTCTTCATTCCCATCTTCTTCCTCAAGGTTTTAGAGAGCATTTCAAGAGGGTTTTCACCATTATCATCAAGGTAAGTTAATTCCTTAGTTTTCATGATTCTAATATCAATTCCCTATGAAATTCTCTTCTAATTATCCTAAAAATTCATAGAAATTGATAGATATTTAGGGATTTTGGGAAAATTATGAATTACTCATTGTTGCCATGAATACTAGCAAGAACTTGCATAATTATGATCCTTAGACTTCGGGTAATGGGTTCCTTAAGATTTTTTGAAATCCGAACGTGTGGGCCCGGGGTCGAACTTCCGAAAACCTTCAAGAATGCCAAATTTTGGAATTTCTTGTTAATTCTCCTTCTATGGACTGAAATTGATTCAATTATACCATGTTTGGCTAGTTGTGAGCCGTCGAGAGTAGATTTCGGAGATTCGGGCGCATCCTTGATCCGAGGGGTGATATCGTCACGATGTGAGTCTCCTTTCTAACTTTCTAAGAGGGAAATTCTCCCCATAGGTGTTCTACGTGTTGTATGTTTGTAATTAGGGGCTACGTGCGTGCCTTGTGATGAGAGTCCGTACGTAGAGACTACTATTGTTATGTCCGGGTAGCGTAGGACCACAACATGCCATGTATTCTGCCTTAAATTGAAGTATATGCTTAAATTCATGCTTGATATACTACTGTCTCCCTCAGCTTTCATTTACTTAATAATTGGTAAGGATTGTGATGAATTGAACTTTACATTTGTGTGTGCATGATAGCCGCCTCGTAATTTACATTCCACGAGCGGCATATGGTTTCCTTCACTCTTACAGGAGCGGTCTGTGCGCCACAGAGGATTTATAGTGCACTTACGGTACGGGCCGGTCGATCCCCGACAGTGTACATGGTTTATTTGAGAATGCACTTATGGTACGGTCCCGTCGATCCCCGGTAGTGCATGGACGAAGTTACATTATGATACGGTGTGATTACATTGATAGATGCACTTACGGTACGGGCCGGTCGATCCCCGGCAGTGCGTAGTTGGACTCCTTGTAAGCATGCACTCATGGTATGGGCCGGTCGATCCCCGACAGTGCATAGCTCTTCTTGATATGATTACATTATAAGCATGCACTCATGGTATGGGATAGTATGCTTTACACTTATGTGTGCATGACTGTTTGGTGATGAATTTCTAATTTTTGAAGTGACAGGTGGATGGGAAAAGAGACAAGGAAGTTGCTACTGCTTTCGATATTTATTTGGGAACTCTGTATTCTCTTTACAATTGGGGTGCATTGTTTACATGTCTATTGTTTTCCTTACATCCTGCTTTACATTATTACTGTTGGACCTTAGTGAGTATCAAGTCGACCTCTCGTCACTACTTCTTCGAGATTAGACGGGATACTCACTGGGTACATATTTATATATGTACTCATGCTGCACTTTCTTTTCTTCTATACTTGACTGTACATGTCTGGAGGCTGGTATTTCGGATTATTAGGTCGGGGCTAGGTATTGACTGACTGAATATACTTCACGGTGAGCTGCTCCTCTTGGCGACTTCTTGGTAGCACCCTGGAGATTTCTTTTCTCACATTCTCTGTCTATTTCATTCAGACTGAGACTCTGTATATATTTTCGTCATTGTATATTCAGTAGTTGCCCGTGACACTAGTTCCTGGCACACACGTAGTGTATATTTTGGGTTGTTGGTTGTACATATGTTGTGCGACATGCCTATTGGTTGATTTTCCGCACTTGTAATTTTATTTCATATCACCCGCCATTATTATGTTTATATCTTTTTAAAATTGTTTAAAAGATGAAATTTGCGTAACTGGAATGGTAACACTTAGTGTTTCTATATTGGGTGGCCTAACCTCGTTGTTGGGCGCCATCGCGACCTGAATCGAGATTTGGGTCGTGACATAAAATCTATTCGGGATCTCCCGCCACCAAGAACCAAGAAGGAGGTCATGAGCCTGTTGGGTAGGTTGAATTACATCAGCAGGTTCATCGCTCAGTTGACATCCACTTGTGAGCCTATATTCAAGCTGTTGAAAAAAGATGCAGCCATCAAATGGACGGACAAATGCTAGAACGCTTTCGACAAGATCAAAGAATATTTGTCGAACCCGCCAGTGCTAGTCCCACCAGAACCAGGAAGGCCTTTGTTCTTATATCTGACGGTGTTGGAAAATTCCTTCGGGTGTGTTCTCGGGCAACATGACGCAACCAAAAAGAAAGAACAGGCCATATATTATTTGAGCAAAAAGTTCACGAGCTACGAAGCCAAGTATACGCTGTTGGAAAGAACGTGCTACGCCCTAACTTGGGTCGCTCAAAAACTCCGGCATTATTTATTGGCTTATACCACCTACCTCATCACTAGGTGTGACCCGTTGAAGTACATATTCCAAAAGCCAATGCCCACCGGGAGATTAGCTAAGTGGCAGATTCTGCTCACCGAATTTGACATAGTCTATGTCACTCGCACGACAATGAAGGCCCAGGCTTTGGCAGATCACTTGGCAGAAAATCCTATCGATGACGACTACCAACCCCTAAGTACATACTTCCCAGACGAGGAAGTAAACTCAGTCGAGATAACTTCTGAGGACATCAACACTTGGAAAATGTTCTTTGATGGAGTCGTAAATGCAAAAGGTGTTGGGATTAGGGCAATCCTGATTTCACCCACGGGACAAGACTATCCCACCACGGCCCGCCTTCAATTCTTCTGTACGAACAATACTGCCGAATATGAAGCTTGTTTAATGGGTATGAACATGGCCATCGACATGGATGTAGAAGATTTATTGATCATGGGAGATTCAGATTTGATCATCAAGCAGGCTCAAGGAGAGTGGGAAACTCGGGATGTTAAGCTCCTTCCATACAGACAACATGTGGAAGATCTTAGCAAACGATTCGAAGATGTCGAGTTTAGATATATTTCTCGATGCCACAACGAGTTAGTCGATGCTCTAGCTACCTTAGCTGCAATGCTGCCATATCCGGGTAATGTTCACGTCGACCCATTGGAAATTCAAATCAAGGAAAGACATGGTTATTGCAACACGGCCGAAGTAGATCCCGATGTCCAACCATGGTATCGTGATATCAAAAGATTCTTGAAAACAAAATAATATCCAGAGTAGGCCAATGGGGACCAAAAGAGAACCATTCGAAGACTCGCCAGCAGTTTCTTCCTAAGTGGGGAAGTAATGTATAAGAGGACTCCCAATCTGAATCTATTAAGATGCATAGACGCCAAAGAAGCTGAAAAGATTATGAACGAGGTGCACTCAGGAGTATGCAGTCCCCACATGAACGGATACGTCCTCGCAAAGAAAATCTTGCGGGCTGGGCATTATTGGATGACCATGGAGAAAGATTGTTTTAGCTTTGTCCGGAAATGCCACAAGTGTCAAATACACGGCGATTTGATTCACGCACCACCATTATAATTGCATCATATGTCAGCACCTTGGCCGTTTGTTTCCTGGGGAATGGATATCATCGGGCCGATCGAGCCGAGGGCCTCAAACGGGCACCGATTTATTTTGGTCGCTATTGACTATTTCACGAAATGGGCCGAGGCAGTCACATTCAAAGCTGTCACTACGAAAGCAGTGGTGGATTTCGTGCACTCTAATATCATCTGTCGTTTTGGTATCCCAAAGACTATCATTACCGACAATGCCGCGAATCTAAACAGTAACTTGATGAGGGAGGTATGTGAACAGTTCCAATTACACACCGCAATTCCACCCCTTACCGACCCAAATCCAATAGCGTCGTTGAAGCAGCAAACAAAAATATTAAGAAAATCCTCAAGAAAATGATTCAAACTTCCAGGCAATGGCACGAGAAATTGCCTTTTGCATTACTAGGATATCGCACGACAGTGCGCACGTCGATTGGAGCTACTCCTTATCTATTGGTCTATGGCACGGAAGCCGTAATACCCGCAGAAGTCGAAATTCCCTCCCTTCAGATTATTGTCGAAGCCAAAATTGAGGATGACGAATGGGTCAAGACCCGATTAGAGCAATTAACGTTGATCGATGAGAAAAGGATGGCCGCAGTTTGCCACGGGCAGTTGTACCAATGAAGAATGGCCCGCGCCTACAACAAGAAAGTGCGTCCTTGGAACTTTGAAGTAGGGAAACTTGTGTTAAGACGTATCCTCCCACACCACGAAGAGGCGAAAGGAAAATTCGCCCCGAATTGGAGAGGTTCGTACATCATAAGGAAATTGCTTCCAAAAGGAGCATTGTATTTGGGAGACATCGAAGGAAATGACCCCGAAACGACTGTCAATGCAGATGCAGTCAAAAGGTATTATGTCTGACCTTTTCCATGATGACGACGCTGATGATCGAAATGACGAAGGCTTTTCATTCATGCTACCCCAAACACTACCATTTTGCAAACCCTTTGAGCCGGTTACTCTTCTTTGACTAACCTCCTTGGAACTTAAAAAAAAATAGAAAAAAAAGAAGAGAAAAAAAGAAGAAGAGAAAAAAAAAAGAGAAGAAAAGAAAAGTCAAAATAAATCAAAAGCAAAAAAAAAAATCGAACAAAAACAAAATGTTTTGCCTGAACTACGTCTGACTTGATTCTGAAAGGATACGTAGGCAGCCTCTCCCTGGGGTTCAGTCACACCAAAATAAAAGTCCACATGCCCCCAAGAGTTTAAACTGGGGCAAGTGTTGAGATGCGACAATGATTCGCCTGAAAGTTCCAAGGTTGTAATTCAATACAAATTCTTTTGATCCCAAATCCTAGTCAAGTCCTTCCGATCGATCGACAAAGAAAATCCAGAATGGGAAGATACATCTATTTGGACCTCATACAAGCAATGAGAGAAATTAAAATGAGAGATTCTTACCGGTGAAAACCCACACGGGCACCATAAGGCGACAGTGAGTAGAGAAATTAAAAAATGAGAGTCTTCTTGGTGAAAACTCGCAAAGAGCACTACAGGGCGATAGCGAGAAGAGAAATGAGAGAGGTTAGCTGCTGAAAACCTGAAAAGGGCACCACTAATCGAAAAGAGGATGATTGGTCACTGATATCGACATGATATGGGGAAAGGTTTCTCAACCTCGAGTTAAAAGTCGTGACGAATTTCTGAGAGTCAGATGGTTTATATAGATCAGGCATCCAGTCCAAGACGCATGTCATGTTCATTGAAAGCCGCGTGCACTCCAGATAAGTCCTTTTTCTCTCCCCGAAAGGGATATTTTTTGTCAAAATTCATTGTCCCCGTTTCTTTGTTATTCCCTTTCAATCCCTTTCAGTCTAACTCTATTTCTAAGTTAAGGCGAAGAAAGGATGGCAAGACTGATTTACAAGGCTCTCATTTGACACGGGCTAATATGCAAAAGGCACCCAGCCTCGTCAGGGGCATCAAGTCGACCTCGACTAGCCATGGCGGCCGATCCTGCAAACTCAAACCCTTGAAAGGAGAAAATCAAATTGAAGTGCCTATAAAGGCGAATGAAGGGAAAATTTAAGTCCCACGTGGCTAACCCTCTAGGCAAGGTTTGAAAACCCGAAATATTCCAAATGCCCTAAAGTTAAAGTTGGAAGAAAAGTCAGAAATGAAAAGCCAATAAAGGCGAAATAAAATTGGAAAGGTTAAGTCCCACGATACTAACCGTTGCAGCAGAATTTGAGGGGGCCAAAATTTCCCCGATACTCTGGAAATCCAAAAGAAAAAGCAAGTGAAAGGCCTACAAAGGCAAAGTAAAGCCAAATGTTGGGTCCTACGTGACCGATCGCCATGGTAAAGCCTGGAAAGCCAAGGTCCCCGGGATTAGAGATGAAACCCAATCCCCAACCAGCAAGCAAGCAGGCGGTGGAGATCTTCGTCAACAGAGCTGAGATCAAACAGTTGAAATAATCAAGGCCGTAAAACCAATCACCGTTTCAAACTAACAAATTGTTCTTTGTTGAAATAAGAAACAGGTGCAACTCAAAAGCAACCGTGCGAAAAGCAAGTGCAACCAAGAGAAAAGGTGCAAGAGCTAGAAGCAGCTCTGCAGCAACAACTCCAAAAAGGAAATTTTCTCCAAAATCCTTTCCCGCATTTATTCAAAAAAAATAATGTTGAAAACAGCTCAAAGCTGAAGTGGTATAGGGTCTCCAGACCCTCGCTACGCCTTTTCCGACATGGGAGTACATGCTCCCTAGTCGATGCCAACTAAGGGTGTACATTCCCTAATTGACGTTTTCTTATCCAATTAAGGGTATACATTCCCTAATTGATGTTTTCTTTTCCAATTAAAGGTATACATTCCCTAATTGATATTTTCTTTTCCAATTAAGGGTATACATTCCCTAATTGATTTTTTTTTCCCGACATGGGGGCACACGCTCCCTAGTAAATGCCAATTAAGGGTATATATTCCCTAATTGATGTTTTCTTATCCAATTAAGGGTATACATTCCCTAGATTGGTGATTTCTTTTCCAATTAAGGGTATATTTCCCTAATTGATGTTTTCTTTTCCAATTAAGGGTATACATTCCCTAATTGATTTTCTTTTCCCGGCATGGGTGTACACGCTCACTAGTCGATGCCAATTAAGGGTATACACTCCCTAATTGATGTTTTCTTATCCAATTAAGGGTATACATTCCCTAATTGATGATTCTTTTTCCAATTAAGGGTATATATTCCCTAATTGATGATTTCTTTTCCAATTAAGGGTATACATTCCCTAATTTATGTTTTCTTTTTCAATTAAGGGTATACATTCCCTAATTGATTTTCTTTCCCCGACATGGGTGTACACGCTCCCTAGTCGATGCCAATTAAGGGTATGCATTCCCTAATTTATGTTTTCTTATCCAATTAAGGGTATACATTCCCTAATTGATGATTTCTTTTCCAATTAAGGGTATACATTCCCTAATTGCTGTTTTTTTTTTCAATTAAGGGTATACATTCCCTAATTGATTTTCTTTTCCCGACATACGGTGCACGTTCTCCCTGGTCGATGACAATTAAGGATATGCAATCCCTAGTTGGTTTCAGTTTTGCCACCCCCGGCGGATCTTGCTTTGAGATATAGGGTATCCACTCCCTAGTCTGCAATAACTCCGGGTGCACGGCTCCCGGCTTTTCACCGCTTTCAATAACAAGATAGTGTAGATTTACTTACAATAACTCACGAAATATTCCTAGTATGAAAATTGGGGCAGAAAATTTCGTTCGTTCGTTTTAATTTTTGTGCAGATTACATTTTTAGGACATTGGAACTCGAGATGACCAAAAGAAGGAATTTCGATCCAAAATAACAAAAGAGGAAAAAAGAAGGTTGAATCCAAAGTACGGAACGGAAAAGATATGGACCGCTCAAGAAAAAACTGAAGTCACAAGCGGTGCACATCCCCTTTTGATCCGAAATGCTGAAGAAGTTTGAACCAGCACCTACAACTGACAAGCATCAAGGTCCAGATCAAGTCTGTATAAAGTGGCCAAGATTCAAGATCAGGCCTCAGCAAACTAATAGTTAGGACTCTTGTAACTCATAGTTGATAGGTTTAGTTTAGTCTTCTCCATTTTTGCTACATTGGTGTAATAAGGAGATCAACAACAGTAACAACAGCAACCGCAGTGAAACCACAGTTACTCGGTAATCCCAGCTACCAATACTTCCAGAACTACACTGACCTGATTCCTTTATAGCCAAGGATATGCAGGCGACATTTGAAGCAGGGTTCGGTCAAACTTTTCCAAAGTGCTTCACGATCGAACATATGAATGGTCGAAGTCGTTTATGGTTGCTCACTTTGTCTTTGCCCGGAAACTCTTCGTGTTTCCAAACAAAGAGGGGAAACTGTGAGCACTTGCTTTTTACTTATCGTATAATCCTACAAAAAATCTCAATAAAATAATTAGTTTTATGGATTTTTGTTAAATTTCAATGCTATTGTAACGACCCAGACGGTCGTTTTTCGTATTAGGATCCCGTTCCCTTAGATAAAACCTTCCTTAGCGGCCATTCGTGCTTTATGACTTGCGGGAGCAGGTGGTTCGGGATTTGGGAATGATTTGAGTGGTTTAGGAACACTTGGTTCCTTAAGGTTGGCCTATTTGTCCAAGTTTGACTCCGGTCAACATTTTGAGCAAACGACCTTGGAATCAAGTTCTAACAGCTCCAGTAGCTCCGTATGATGATTTCAAACTTAGGCGTATGTTCGGCTCGGGTTTTCGATAACCCGGGAGCATTTCAGCGCCCGAAATGGAAATCAGGATTTCCTTATGTTTGAAATTGGGTTGGGACGTGATTTTATGCTTTCAAAGTCCGAACAGAATTTCAGGACCAGGAATAGTTCCGTATAGTCATTTATGACTTGTCTGCAAAATTTGAAGTCATTCCGAGTAGTATAGGCCCATTCGGCGCATGAGGTGAATTCTAGAATTCTTAAGTTGATTCAATTTGGTTTTGGGGTTTAATTTTGAGTTTGGTCATTTTTTTCATGTTCCGGAAGTTCGAGTGAGTCCGTATCATGAATACACACTTGCTGGTGCCTTTGGACGGAGTCCCGAGGGGTGGGTGTGTTTTAGACCCCCGAGAGCTAAGTTAGAAAATCCAAAATTTTTCTATCTGGTTTCCTTCTCTACGATCGCAGGAGGAGGGTTGCGATCGCGGAGAAGGAATTTTGCTGGGATGCTGGCTGTTCTCTGCGATCGCAGCCTTCCACTTGCGATCGCTTAGGTCTGGGTTCCAAAGCTTCGCGATCGCAGTCCTTTCTCGCGATCGCACTGAGTCACAGCTGGGCCAGGTAACTTTGTTCTTCGCGATCGCAGGACCTCAGCCGCAATCGCAGAGGTCATGGGAGTTGGTCTTCGCGATCGCAGGACCCCTACCGCGATCGCAGAGGTCTGGCCAGTTGGCCTTCGCGATCGCAGGCCTCAGGTCCCGATCGCATAGAAGCTGCAACTGGGCAGTCTCTTTTAAAAGCGGGACTTAACCAAAATTCTTCATTCCTATCTTCTTCCTCAAGGTTTTAGAGAGCAATTCAAGAGGGTTTTCCACCATTATCATCAAGGTAAGTTAATTCCTTAGTTTTCATGATTCTAATATCAATTCCTTATGAAATGCTTTTCTAATTATCCTAAAAATTCATAGAAATTGATAGATATTTAGGGATTTTGGGAAAATTATCAATTACTCATTGTTTCCATGAATTCCAGCAAGAACTTGCATAATTATGATCCTTAGACTTCGGGTAATGGGTTCCTTCAAGAATTTTCGAAATCCGATTGTGTGGGCCCGGGGTCGAATTTTCGAAAACCTTCAAGAATGCTAAATTTTGGAATTTCTTGTTAATTCTCCTTCTTTGGACTGAAATTGATTCAATTATACCATGTTTGGCTAGTTGTGAGCCGTCGAGAGTAGATTTCGGAGATTCGGGCGCATACTTGATCTGAGGGGTGATATCGTCACGAGGCGAGTCTCCTTTCCAACCTTGTAAGAGGGAAATTTCCCCCGTAGGTGTTCTATGTGCTTTATGTTTGTATTTGGGGGCTACGTGCGTACCTTGTGACGAGAGTCCGTACGTAGCGACTATTATTGTTATGTCTGGGTAGTGTAGGACCACACCATGCCATGCATTCTGCCTTAAATTGAAGTATAAGCTTAAATTCATGCTTGATATACTACTGTCTCCCTGAGCTTTCATTTACTTAATAATTGGGAGGGATTGTGATGAATTGAACTTTACATTTGTGTGTGCATGATAGCTGCCTCGTAATTTACATTCCGCGAGCGGCATATGGTTTCCTTCACTCTTACAGGAGCAGGTCGTGCGCCATGGCAGATTTATAGTGCACTTACGGTACGGGCCAGTCGATCCCCGACAGTGCACAAGGATTTATTTGAGAATGCACTTATGGTATGGGTCGGTCGATCCCCGACAGTTCATGGACGAAGTTACATTATGATACGGTGGGATTACATTGATAGACGCACTTACGGTAGGGGCCGGTCGATCCCCGACAATGCGTAGTTGGACTCTTTTGGTAAGCATGCACTTATGGTACGGGCCGGTCGATCCTCGGCAGTGCATAGCTATTCTTCCTCCTGACTCTAGCCGGTTGCTTTACACTTATGTGCGCATGACTGTTTGGTGCTGAATTCCTGATTTATGACGCGACAGGTGGATGGGAAAAGAGACAGGGAAGTTGATACTACTTTCGATATTTATTTGGAAACTCTGTATTCTCTTTACAACGGTGGTGCATTGTTTACATGTCTACTGTTTTCCTTACATCCTGCTTTACATTATTACTGTTGGACCTTAGTGAGTATTGAGTCGACCTCTCGTCACTACCTCTTCGAGATTAGACGGGATACTCACTAGGTACATATTTATATATGTACTCATGTTGCACTTTCTTTTCTTCTGTACTTGACTGTACAGGTCCGGAGGCTGGTATTTCGGATTATCAGGTCGGGGCTAGGTACTGATTGACTATACTTCACAGTGAGTTGCTCCTCTTGGCGACTTCCTGGAAGCACCCTGGAGTTTCCTTTTGTCATATTCTTTGTCTATTTCATTCAGACTGAGACTCTGTATATATTTTAGTCATTGTATATTCAGTAGTTGCCCGTGACACTAGTTCCTGGCACACACGTAGTGTATATTTTGGGTTGTTGGTTGTACATATGTTGTGCGACATGCCTATTGGTTGATTTTCCGCACTTGTAATTTTATTTCACATCACCCGCCATTATTATGTTTATATCTGTTTAAAATTGGTTAAAAGATGAAATTTGCGTAACTGGGAATGGTAACACTTAGTGTTTCTATATTGGCTGGCGTAACCTCGTTGTTGGGCGCCATCGCGACCTGAATCGAGACTTGGGTCGTGGCAACGTGGTATTAGATCCTTAGGTTCACGTAGTCTCATAAGTCACGGGCAGACCCAGTAGAGTCTTGCGAATCGGTACGGACACGTCTGTACTTATCTTCAAGAGGCTATAGGGTGTTAGGAAACTCCTTTTGATTCATATCATATCGTGCAGCCGATGATGTACTCAAATTTGATATTCTACTCTCTCACAGATGGTAAGGACGCGTGCTTCACATGTTTCTGATCCAGGGGAGGCTGCTACCCCTGCCTCTCTAGGCAATGGTAGGGGCAGGGGTAGGGCTCCTGTCCGTGGTAGGGGGCGAGGGCATCCCATAGCTGTACCGGTTGCACCGATTGAGGATCCGTATATTGAGGAGCAGGATGAGCTGCCTCCAGTAGCTCCAGCACCAGCTGATTTTATGACGGCGCCGGGCTTCCAGGAGGTCATGGGTCGTATGTTGAGATTTATGGATACTATGTCGCAGGCGGGTATACTTCCATCAGATCCTGCTACTTCTCAAGCAGGAGGGGAAGTACGGACCCCTACCGCTCAGGATACGGGATCAGCAGCGGCAGCACATCGTACTCCAGATACACCACCCGTGATTAGGGTTCAGCCTGGGGTGGAAGTATCAGAGCCCAGGCAAGTTGCAGAGGGGGACCAACAGAAGATGCTTGATAGATGGAACCGACTTCGCCCGCCGACCTTCGGGGGTGAGCAGGGTGAGGATGCGCAGGATTTTATTGACCAGTGCAGGGACAGACTACACAATATGAGGATATTAGAGTCACATGGGGTAGACTTCACCACATTTCAGCTTGAGGGTAGAGCTCGCCGTTGGTGGGAGTCATATGTTCTTAGTAGGCCAGCGGATTACCCTCCTGTCACTTGGGGTCAGTTCACTCAGCTATTCTTGGATAGGTACATTCCGCCGTCTGAGAGGGAGGAGCTTCGGGGCATGTTTGAGAGGTTGGAGTAGGGAAAGATGTCTGTGACGAATTATGAGGCAAAGTTTTAGGAGCTATCTCTCCATGCTCTCGTGATATTGCCCACTGATGCAGATCCGATGGTTCGTGGCAGGCTTGCATCCAGGCATCAGGACCTCCATGGCCAGAGAGGTTGAGATGGGTACCCCCTACCAGCTTGTAGTCGAGATAGCTCGACGGATTGAGGGTTACCGTGCGAGGAGTAGGGAGCAGGGTCAGCAGGACAAGAGGGAAAGGTTTGCAAGTGACTTCAGGGGTGCTCCAGCCAGGGGCAGGGGTCAGTTCGGAGGTAGTCAGTTTAGCAGGACTTCCTATTCAACACCTCCACTACCTCCTAGGGTTGTTCCAGCCAGGCCTCAGTTTAGTGCCATGCCAGAGCGCTCTTATCATCCTCCATCTATCCATAGTGCACCCAGCGGTTACCCCAGCCGTCAGAGATCCTCCGATTCCTATTTCAGTTCCATGCCAGATGATTCTTACCACCCTTCGGCTATTCGGGATTCTTCTTCTTCTTCTTCAGGACAGCATGCCACGACGCCTAGAGGTTGTTTCGAGTGTGGGGAGCTGAGCCACATGATCAGGCAGTGCCCCAGGTATCGGGGCAAGGCCGTGCAGCAGAGTCACCAGCCTATGATTTCAGCACCTGCAACACGACCACATAGGGGTGGGGGTCAGGTTGGCAGGGGTCGTCCTAGATGGGGAGGCCAGTCAGGAGGGGGTCAGTTAGCTCCAGCTCGTTCTGGGGGAGCTCAGTCATCAGGTGCTTCAGCCAGATTCTATGCTATTCCGACCAGATCAGACGCAGTGGCCTCATACGCCGTGATTACAGGTATTATCTCAGTCTGTGGTAGAGAGGCTTAGTGTTATTCGATCCAGGATCCACCTATTCATATGTTTCAGCATTATTTGCTCATTTCCTGGATGTTCTTCGTGAGTCTTTGGGTTCTCCCTTGTATGTGTCCACTCTTGTAGGCGACTCCGTAGTGGTAGACCGGGTGTACCGATCTTGTGTGGTTGCTTTCTGTGGGCTTGAGACCAGAGCCAACCTGTTATTGCTTGATATGGTTGATTTCGAGGTTATTTTGGGCATGGATTGGCTATCTTCTTATCATGTTGTATTCGATTTCCATGCCAAGACAGTTACATTAGCTATGCCTGAGTCGCCGAGGTTAGAGTGGAGGGGTTCTTCAGTTAGTGCCTTCAGTCGGGTCATTTCCTTCATGAAAGCTCGACATATGGTCGAGAAGGGTTGTTTAGCCTACTTTTCTTATGTGCGGAACATGACCGCCGAGTCTGCTACCATCGATTCAGTGCCTGTCGTTCGAGAGTTTCCGAATGTGTTTCCCTCAGACCTTCCAGGCATGCCTCCAGATTGAGATATAGATTTCTGCATTGATTTGGCTCCAGATACTCAGCCTATTTCTATTCCCCCGTATCGTATGGCACCTAAGGAGCTAAAGGAGTTGAAGGAGCAACTTGAGGAGTTGTTGTCCAAGGGGTTTATCAGGCCGAGTGTGTCGCCGTGGGGTGCTCCGGTCTTATTTGTAAAGAAGAAGGATGGGTCCGTGTGGATGTGCATTGATTACCGCCAGCTGAATAAAGTGACCATCAAGAACAAGTATCCCCTGTCGCGCATTAATGATTTGTTTAACCAGTTTCAAGAGGCTCGAGTGTTTTCTAAGATAGATCTGAGATCGGGTTATCACCAGCTGAAGATTCGGGATTTTGATGTTCCGAAGACTGCTTTTCGCACCAGATATGGCCATTATGAGTTTCTAGTGATGTCCTTTGGCTTGACTAATACCCCAACAACATTTATGGACTTGATTAATAGGGTATTCAGGCCGTATATCGACTCCTTCGTTATTGTTTTCATTGATGATATATTGATCTACTCACGGAGCTTGGTTGAGCACGAGCAGCATTTGAGAGTTGTGCTTCAGACCTTGCGAGAACAGAGGCTATATGCTAAGTTATCCAAGTGCGGGTTCTGGTTGGAGTCTGTGGCATATTTTCAGAAATTTTGGCAGAGTTTCAGGATGATCTCAAACATCGGGTTTTTCAGAAATCGCCTAAATCTCCTATTCTATTCCTCTCTTGGTTTTTCTGTCATCTTTTTTTCTCCTTCCCTTTTGGTTGTTTATTTTAGTTTTTTTATATAGCCGGTCGACAAACAAACCATAACAAAATATTGCACACATAGCAAGTAGGATGCACCAGGATAGTCTTTCATTTTGGGTTCACATGTCCTAGACGGACCCAACCCCTGTGTTGAGTCCCCTAAGTCAAATGCACGTGATGCAAGTAAACGTTCCTACTAGGGATCCGGCATGAGGCTATGTCATACTAGGTTTATACCCTGGGGTTTTGTTATAAACAAGGCTTACCCGAGCGGACAGCTCGAGCTGAGGTCGGGGCAGCATACCGGGAATACAGAAGCTTCACCGGCTTTGCAACTTGTCCGTACCTCTTTCTAAAATTTGGATGAATATAACAGAAAAGAAGTCACATGAAGTGCACACTTCCCAGATGATTTAGAAGACTCAGAGAGAAGAAGGGTTTCAGCACAGTTTTATACGCATTTCAAATAATAACAAAGCGGTAAATGCGGAAATTAGCACATCGGGTTTAAACACGTAAAATCAGATAATGAAAGCCAAAATATAACAGTTATACAAGCTGGAATTCTTGAACCCTGAACCAGAGATTCTGGGTTCGATCCCCATCGGAGTCGCCAGGGCTGTCACACCTCCTTTTTCACTACCCCCGGATTAATGAAGGGGTAATAAGGGAGTTTTCCCACTTTAAGTGACATTATTCAGATATGGGATTTATTATTATTTTTCAGAGTCCCCACCCGGATTTTTGACGATGCTCCGGGACACCGTTTTGTTGAAATCCCAAACCGAAGAAATTTAGACTCTGTTTTATGTTGTCTGCGACCAGAAATCCGAGTAAGGAATTTTGTTAACCCGGGAGAAGGTGTTAGGCATTCCCGAGTTTCGTGGTTCTAGCACGGTCGCTTAACTATTAATATTTGGCCTAAGTTATCTGATTATTTACGTGTTTTAGCCTATTGCATATTTAAACTCTTTGAAATTTAGCCGCTTTTGATAGTATGAATTTATCTTGGAAACAAGTCACGAGAACGTGCACTCGTTTATGCTTTTGTACATGTTACAATTACGCCACATGAAATGCACCCGTAGTTACAACACGTGATTTTATTATAATATGAAGTTTGAACACGGGGACATGAGTTGTCACACCCGAGTGTAGGTTACGTAGTCAAGGATATTGGTCATGACGGTTTTATAGTGCCTATTTGAGGCGATATTCGATTATCCCTTAACGTGTTTTCTATTTTAAAGAGCCTTTTATTTTTTAAGATCGATTAGGACGTTTATGGATTTATCTTAGACAAGTCACGATGGCGTGCACTTGTTGTTTTTTGAACACATGGCAAAAACGTCACATGAAATGTACCCGTAGTTGCTAATGTGTATTTTACTTATTGTTTGGAGTTGAGGGTCGGGGGCACGATTTGCCACTCCCGAGTGTAAGTTATGGTAGTTTTGGGGAATAATATCCTATTCTTTAACAAGTTTCAATCTGAAGGTATAGTTCTACCTAGAGATTGCCTAAAATGATGTTCAATAGCCTAAAAATAATATATTTCGGGCTATGGCCATATTTTAGCCCGAAATTGCTTCAACTCTTTCGGCCAATCCTAATTACGATTAATTTATAAGGAGGTCACTAGTCTAGGAAATTCAGTTAAGCCTTGAGGGTCTTTCTCTTCAGTTTGATTAGTAAATAGGAAACATGGTAAAAATGCATATTCATTCAAACATACATTTATGAACATAACACAACAGGTTTTTTCCAGTTTTTCTATTTTTAGGCAACCTAAACATAAATCTAAAATACTCATTAATTCTGAAATGAATTGGCAAGGTAAATTCATGCTACTTCCAGAAATTTTATGATTTTAAACAAAGATCAAACCACATGCAGTCTTATTAATTCTAAAAACATTGATCCTTATCAATTTTAAATAGCCTAATCGCAGGTTTATAAAAGGATCGAGTTCACATTGATACGTTGATTTCAGAAATTGCGAAATGCAAAATGAACTGATAATAGCTTATTGGTTTTAATCGCATTGAAAATCGACTGAAATTGAAATAATCATTTTTAAAAAAAATCCAACAGGTGTTTACACAGATTTTGCGTACGTTCTCTTATCAAGTATTTTCATAACATAAATTCCAAATTTCAGAAAAAATGAATCAAAACTGAAATTAAATGTACAGTCCGGTCTTAAATTACACAATTCTTGAAATGAACTCTAGTGGATTACAGCTTTGACTACTACTGTCAATATACATTTTTGAAAGACAGAAAAATTTTAAATGACGATTCTAACTAAGTCATCCGACTTGAATCCTTTCAAAGCCATGCATTTGAGCCTTCATTTGTAATCTGTAAACACACCCTAATTAACTGAGTGTTATACAACTACCAAAAACCAAACTGACCATGAAGAGGTCAGTTTTAATTCCAATAGTGCTTGTGTTCAAACCATACTCTGGCAGAATTATTTATGCACTTCCTCAGGGTGAATGTGACCATAAAAGGATCAACTCAATCCTGGATTTGTCATTTCCACACTTGGGACCTTCAGTTCATATTAATTCCTTGACTTGATTATTTAGGCATTTTAAGAGGATAAATCTGATAAATAAAGGATTTTAGATTCTTTCCTCTAGTGAGCCTTTGATTATCCACTTTACATCCTTTGAATGGACACTTCTAGCAAGTTATATAACTGTTTATGCACTGTTATGAGATGAATTTGACTATCAAAGAGTCAAATTCACCTACCTTAGTGCTAACATTAACATAATTCCAACTACATAGCACTTTAATTATCTAGGCATTTGTAGGGGATGAATTTGACCATTCAAGGGTTCAAATTCCTGACCTTAATTCCCTTCTTAACTATATACTTTATACCCTTTAAAGGGTGAATATCAGCCATTTATACTGTTATTTTGTGCACTATTATGGGGTGAATTTGACTATCAACAAGTCAAACTCATCTACCTAGTGTTAATACTAATCCTATCTAGAGACTTTGATTATTTAGGAATTATAGAGGGTGAACTTGACCATTCAAAGGTTCAGATTCCTCAACTCTAATGCCCTTTTAACTACATACTTTGTACCCTTTTGAAGGGTAAACTTCAGCCAACCATGCCAATATTTGTGCACTCATCATGGGTTGAGTTTGATTATTAAGGATTCAAATTCATCTATCCAAGTGTAAATTACCCTAATATGCTAAACAAATATAAAATTAACATCTAACTATCACATGCGAGATATATTGACAGAAATTTAGCAAATAACAAAGTTGATTTCAGGAGGTAGCATTACAAGTATCAACTACATTTATACACCTATAATCTGAAGTAAACAAAACATACAACAAAGAAATACCAACAACATGACTGCATTTGTCACACTCATACATTCACTACAACACCCACATTGTCACATTATATAGAACAGAAGAAAAAAGCTTCAGATATCAAAACAGCCAACTTATAATGAACAGAAGATGAAAATTTCAGTCTAACATTTCATTGAGAAAAGATGAGTGGATACATACCTTCTTTAAGAGTAAAACTGTAACGACCCAGCCGGTCGTTTTGTGTGTTGGGACTCCGTTCCCGCGAATGACTCTTTCCATAGCGACTACTCGTGCCTTATGACTTGTGTGGGCAGGTAGTTCGAGGTTCTGTAGTGATTTGGCTAGTTCAGGAAAACTTGGTTCCTGAAGGCTAGCCTATTTGGCTAATTTTGGTTCCGAGCAGTATTTTGAGCAAACGACCTCGGAATCGAGTTCTGACAGCTCCAGCAGCTGCGGATGATGATTTCGGAATTGGGAGTGTGTTCGCCTCAGGTTTCTGATGACCCGGGAGTATTTCGGCACCTGAATTGGAATTCAGGGTTTCATGTGATTTGGAATTCAGCCTGGAATTGGACCTTGTGATATCATGGTCCGAATGGAATTCCGGTATTGGCAATAGTTCCGTATAGTCATTTATGACTTGTCCACAAAATTTGGGGTCATTCCGAGCAGTATAGACCCGTTCGGCGTATTGATGAGCCATTTGATTTTTCCTTGAAATCCTAAGTTTGATCTAGGGGGTTTTGGAGAGTGATTCTTGGTTTGAATGATGTTTTTAGTGTTCTGGGAGCTCGAGCAAGTCCGTCATGTGATTTGGGACTTGTTGGTATAATTTGTCGAGGGCTCGGGTGGGCCCAGGGGTCTCCCGGACCCCGATCGGGGTCAAAAATCAGCAAAACTCATAGCTGGTGGGAATTTATTGGTGTGACCGCACCTGCAGTCCATGAGCCGCAGGCGCGAGGTTCGCACCAGCGGAAATTCCTTCGCAGGTGCGGCTCCAGTCGCAGGGGCGATCTATTCTCCGCAGGCGCGACTTTCCCCCGGGGCCCAGGCCATCGCAGGAGCGGCCTTTTCTCCGCAGGCGCGGACAAAAGCCCGCAGGTGCGAGAAATCCCCCAGGGGCCCAGGCCATTTTCCGCAGGTACGAGTCCGCACCTGCGATCCAAAAGTCGCAGGTGCGGAAACTGCTGGGTAGTCCTAATAAAATGCCAAAGTCGTGATTTCTTTCCCAAAAATCACATTTCCTCCATTGTTGACGACCCCAAGAGCTCCAGAACGGGTATTTTGGCCTGGGAACTCAGGTAAGTGATTCCGTAACCCTCCGCATGTCATTTCTCCCGTTCTTTGAGAATTTCCTTTTCCTAATTCATTGAAATTCATAAGAAATTGTTGGGGAGAATAGAGGGTTTTGATGAAAATGTAAATTCTGATTTTTGGGCCATTGAGGGATGATTAATTGAGCTAATCTTGATCCTTAGGCGACGTATAGTGCGTTTCTTCAAGAGATATATTTTTCCGGATGCCGAGGCTCGGAGTTGAATTTCCAAAGTACGTCAAGAATACGTTTTTTAGTAAATACTTGATAAATCCTCCTCGAATCTTCCTAAATTGATATAATTATGTGCTTTTGGATAGT
>ML253435.1:1381-11939 GCA_005239495.1 Nicotiana undulata
CACAGATAAGTCACATAACATATAATAAACCTGTTCCGGGCTACGGAACGATAATACGGGCCCGGCAACACGGTTTTCACGTAATTATTCATTTTCAAAATCCTTTATTATTTTCGGAAAATAATTTTCTTTAAAAATTCATTTCTCGGGCTTGGGACCTCGGAATTCAATTCCGAGCATGTGCCCGAGTCCCATATTTTCCTACGGACCCTCTGAGACCGTCGAATCACGGGTCCGGGTCCATTTACCAGTAATGTTGACCAAAGTCACTATATTCATTCATTAATTATCTAACTCATTTTCATCAACTTAACACATAATAGCTTCCCGGCTACACGCCCGGGATGCGCACGTATAATGAGGTGAGACTAACGGAGACTCTCGAAGCCTCGGAACACAGATAAGACTTAAATTACATAAGATGACCTTTTGGGTCATCACATTGGAGCACATGTATGAACTTCCAGCATATTATGTTTACTGTAACTCTAGTATATTATGCTGGAGTTCCAGTATACTTATGCTGGAACACCAGTATACTTATGATGGAACTCCATTATAATATACCAGATTATTTTACTGATTCTGAACAATATTTTCGTTCAAATTTATCTTTACATAAAAAGTGGTTAAATTTTAATTACTTTTGAAACTGAGGCTATTTTTGAATGACCACTTTTAAATCTGGCTATTTTTAATTTCTCCCGTAGTTTTGGACTTTTTGAGTAACAAGTTGCAACTTTAGGGCAATGGGATCGCAACCTATTAGGGTTACTACGTAGTGATAAATGCTGCTTTATTTTTAATCTGAGGTCTTGCATTCGAGTTCGCCTTTATTAGAGAGCGTTTTACTTTCTAATGTGGGTAGTGGCGGAGCCACTCATTGGCAAGGTGAGTCAATTGACACCCCTTCGTCAGAAAATTACACCGTGTAAATACGTCAAATTCTTAATGTTATGTGTATATACTGTACATTGATTCTCCTTGATTTTTTTTGTGTGCTTACTTATTTATATTTTGACTCCCCTTAGTTAAAATCTTGGCTCCGCCACTGAACGTGAGGCTTTCCAGCAATGCGAATACTGGACATCGAATGAAAATCAAAATGGGATTGTTGAAAAATCTTTGAGTTCTAAATTTTCAAAGATGATTGACACTCTATAGAGTAACCTTTTTTGAGAAAATCCCAATTAAAATATGGAGTGACAAAATCTTTTTAATATTCACATAGAATATAATAATCATAATAAAGGGAACTAGTAAAGATTGATTAAGGTGGCCCTTTGACTTTATATACTACTATTAGTATTAATTAAGCAAATAGAAACTAATTAATGATGAGTCTTAAAGGGCAAATCATACTAGTTGAGAGCATAATCCAAATCTTCAGGTGACGTTTACATTTCTTCTACTTATTTCCTCTTCTTCTTTTTTACCTGTCACAATCCGTACACTTTTTGGGCAATGGTGAAAAACCCACTAAGAATCATTAGAATATATATCATAATAAAAATTTAAAATAATATTCTATAAAAGAATCGATAAGCTTTGCTTAAAAAATTCTTTCTTTTAAGGAAAAGAAGATTTGGGGTTGACGTATATGGATTTGTATTTAATTATGATTAGATTATATTATATTACTTAGAATAGGTTTTGGGGTATTCAAAGGGGGTGTCATTTGTGATTTTTTTTATATGCTTTTAATTTGGTTGGATATATGAGTCGTCAAGTGGGCAACATGTCTGAAGTGACGGGACAATGACAAATTCCATTATTCCATAACCCTAACCAAAGCGGAATTAAAATGTGTTTATTTTTTGGACTTTAGCGATATAAATATTTTTAGAAAAAATTGGGTGCCATAACAATCGTGCTATACCTTAACGACGCTGAATAACGTACCGTGCTATATATAAAATGCTGCCCAGTTTTTTCAAACACCTATTTACTCGCTTGAGTAAAAAAGAACCACACTTTGGTTCTGGACCTCATCCCTAGCTGGTTGCCTTTTGTCCCACATTTTTTTAAAATATTTTTTTCCCATCTTATGTTCGATATTTACAGTGAGGACTCGTAATTCAAACTTGTGTTGCGTAAAGCTTATTAAAAAGGAGAAGCATTTCCTACAACAATATGTTTATGTTCCGAAGACTCGAATCTGGTCAAATAATATATAATATGTGACTTCTGATATAAAATTTTCAAGTTTTATAAACTCACATTTATATATTTTTAACCTACATAAAAGGTTTTACAAATTTTAATTAATAATTTTAAATATTTTAAAAAGTATTTTAGAAAATTATAATCAAAGAATAACATGGTTGTCCCTTAAAATAATATTACTGTTACATGAGTTTGGAACAAACATGATAGAAGACCTAATACCAAAAACCCCGCAAAACTAAATTAAAAGAGCCAAAAAAATGTACACAGAGAACCAATACGGTTTGTTTGGAAATTAATTTGAAGTAAGGCCTTCTAATTCTCTAACAAAATGCCCATAATTTTACTTGATTGAAGTGAAAGGAAAAGCTTGACAGGAATATATTAAGGGGTTGTTTGTGTAACGACCCGATCGGTCGTTTTGAGCTCTAGCGCGTCGTTCAACGGTTGGAAGTCATGAACAACTTCATTTCAGGTATTATGACTTGTGCGTATGGTCGGAGTTGAAATTCGGGAAGTTCGGAGTTAAATTGAAAGGAAAATTCTCATTTCGGAAGCCTTAAGTTGGAAGAATCGGCTAAGACTGGGATTTGGAGTAAACGACCTCGGAATCAGGATCAAAATGTTCCAGCAGGTTTGTATGATGATTTCGGACTTGGGCGTATGTCCGGATCGAGTTTTGGATAACCCGAGAGCATTTCAGCGTATATTGTGGAAGTCAGCATTTTTGAAAGAATTTCCTAAGTTTGGCTTGAAGCGCATTTCAGTGATATTGATGTCCGTTTGGGATTCCGAGTCTGGGAATAGCTTTGTATGGTGATTCTGGAGCTGGGAGCGCGATCGAAAGTGAATTCGGAAGTCCGGAGGTCAGTTTGAAGTCATTTGGCTAAAAGGTTTTTGAAGAATCCGACCGGAAGTGGAAATTTTGATATCGGGGTCAGAATGCGATTCCAGAAGCTAGAGCAGGTCCGTAATGTCGAATAGGACTTGTGTGCAAAATTTGGGGTCAATCGGATGTGATTTGATATGTTTCGGCATCGGATGTGGAAGTTTGAAATTTCAAGTTCATAAAGTTTGAATGTTAGTGCGATTCGTGATTTCGGTGTTGTTTGATGTGATTTAAGGCCTCGAGCAATTCCGTGTCATGTTTTGGGACAGGTTGGTGTGATTGGACGGGGTCCCGGGGGCCTCGGGTGGATTCCGGGTGATTAACGGATCAACATTTGAAGTTTAAGAAAGCTGAAGTTGTTGTTATCTGGTGTGACCGCACCTGCGAGGCTATGGCCTCAGGTGCGGCCTTGGGCGCCGCAGGTGCGAGATTTTGGTGGCTTGGCTGGGAGCGCAGGTGCGATGTAATTTCCGCACCTCCGAAGGCGCAGATGCGGGCAATGGGGAGCAGGTGTGAGTTTTGGCTGGGGGCTGAGGAGGCCGCAGGTGCGGGTGTTTGGGCGCACCTGCGGAATCGCAGGTGCGAGAGGTTGATCGCAGGTGCGGATATCGGCTTGGACATAATGTTTTTAAAATGGGAATTTGGACATTCCTTCTCCTATTTTCATTTGGTATGGGCGATTGTGAGGAGCTTCAAGGAGGGGATTTCGTCAAGGATCACAAGGTAAGTTGTTTCTACTTATTTCCAAGTTAAATACAAGGTTTATACATGGAATTTGACATGAAACTTGTGGGAAAATTGGGAATTTTGAAGAAAACCTAGAAATTTGGTAATTTGGATTTTGCCACGAATTCAGCATGAATATTTGAGTAAATTGTATATTTGAACTAGTAAAGCTATGGGTAGAGTTTATCTTCGAGAAATTTCGGAATCCGGGCACGTGGGCCCGAGGGCATTTTGGTCAGTTCATTGAGCGAAGTTGGGAAATTATATAATTTGAATTTGTTACAAGTATTAGAGTGAATTTTCATTGCTTTGCCCATTATTTGGTAGTTTTGGGGCGTTGTGCATCCATTGGAGTCGTCGGAAGGGCTTGGAAGCCGGTTATAGAATTTCAGAGCAAGGTAAGTCTCATTTCTAACCTTGTAAGAGAGAACTGTCCCCATAGGTGATGTGTATGCTATGTGTAATTATTTTGGGGGCTACATACGTACAAAGTGACGAGAGTCCGTACACAGCGGCTATTATTATTACGTCTGGGTAGTTAGGCCCACAACATGCCTTATATTTTTCCTTGTAATGAATTATATGTTATGAATTCCTGTTATAGGTAGTATGTTTTCCTTGAGGTTTATGAAACTTGATAATTTGGAAGAAGATGATTATGGAAAGGAAATGTGAAGATTATTGTGTGTGCATGTGACCGCTTCGCAATTTATATTCCGCGAGCGGAGTGTGATTTCCCCCACTCTCATGGGAGCGGGCCGTACGCCACGACGGATTGAATGGTGCACTTATGGTTCGGTCCGTTCGACCCTCAGCAGTGCACAATGAGATTGTACTATGGTAAGAATGCACTTATGGGACAGGTCGTTCGATCCTCGGCAGTGCATAGACATTATCCTTATGACTCCGGCCGGTTGTCTTATTCCTGTGTGCGCATGACTATTTGGTACTGTTTCGTGGATATTGACTTGACAGATATTTTGGGGGAAAGAAAGTGGAACCTGTTATTTATTTTCAGTATTTACTTGGATTCCTGTGTTTTATATACATTTGTTGTTCACTGTTTTACCCGCCTACCATTTTTTTTCATTGTACCTTGTTATATTATACTGTTGGACCTTAGTGAGTGTCAAGTCGACCTCTCGTCACTATTTCTTCGAGATTAGACAGGATACTCACTGGGTACATATTTGTTTATGTACTCATGCTACGCTTCTGTACTTAATTGTACAGGTTCTGAGGCTGGTGCTTCTGGTTATCATACCGGAGCTAGATTCTGATTATAGCTGGACCTAACTTCACGGTGAGCTGCTTCTCTTGACGATCCTCGGCAGCACCATGGAGTTTCTTTTGTTATTTTTTTGTTCCCGTCTGTTTATTTTAGACAGTGGGAATTGTATATTTTTATCTTTTGTAAATCTAGCTAGTATGCCCGTGGTACTCGTGACACTAGTTCCTGGCGCACACGTAGTAGTTATCATGGATTATAGACTGTATATATATTTTTGGCTCACGCCTCCTCATGGCTACTTTTGGACTAAAACTAGTTAATTACCTTTCGATATTAAGTTTTAACTTGCTAGCTTGGTACATGATGAAATTGGTTAATTAATTAAGATAGAACCCTTAGCGACATTGTGTTGGCTTGCCTGACCCCGCTGTTGGGCGCCATCACGACCTAAGTTAGGATTTTGGGTCGTGACAACATGGTATCAGAGCGCTAGGTTCCCTTAGGTATCACGAGTCATGAGCAAGTCTAGTAGAGTCTTGCGGATCTGTATGGAGACATCTGTACTTATCTTTGAGAGGCTACAGAGCTGTTAGGAGTACTTCCCTGCTTGATTCCTCATCGTGCGATTTGATTCCTCTGAGGCTTATGCCTATGTTTCTTCCTACTCAATCTTATACGCCGCGGAGCACTTTTTATAAATCGGGAGTTTGAGGGATTGTAATGGTGCTACAGATATGGTGCGTGATGTTTTCCGTACCTAGTTGATTGGGCTGTTGTTGTTGCCCTGCAGAAGCATATTATGTTATTTCAGCTCAGTATCTATGTTTCTGAGACCTTGAGGCTATGCTCAGATTTTTATGATGCTTAGGACTGGTTATCGCGCGGTGTTGGTATGATGGTAGGATGCTTGCCCATATGTTGGGGGTGATGAATGGCTGGAAGGGAGGTCTTCTCAGGGCATGATTTCGAGATTTCAGTATTTTAGTTCTGGTGGAGGAAAGGCATTGGACTAGGAATGGTCCGGTTCGGATTGATAAAGTAGTAAGACTTGGTGTTATAAAGCGGGGAGGAGTTTTCATCTGTGATGTGGTATCACTGTTTGATCAAATAGAATGTGTTAAGTTTACCGGTGTTATAGTTCTTCGATTGCATTGGGTCAGAGTGTTGCAAAGTAGTATTGAAGAAGCGGCTGTAAGAGATCGTGGTGTGTAGTGGTTCAGAATTGAATAGTTATTTCTAATGAAGGCAACTCGAGAAAGATGATCTTCGGGGAGTCGAAGTTATGGTGATTGCGGGTTCAGGTGTCGCAAGGAATGATATTGAATTGAGGCAAGGATTGAGAAGCATGCAATGAAGGAATACATGTGAGAAGTGTCAGGTGGAGGATAAATCCCAAAATGCCAGGCATAAGGGACGGAAGTCGGGTAGTTTCTTAAAGGAATGAGTCTAACTAAAGTGGGAGAGTGGCAGCGTAGCATATGAGTTCAGTGGTAAGACAACTGCCTATCTGGGAGGGAAAGTTTGGAGTGATTTGAGGGTTTTAGTGGATGGTGATTGGATCCACAAACTTAAGTTGAAATGTGGGTTATTTCGGCGAAAGGTTGGATACAACGGAGACGAGTTATAAGGATGAAGAAAGATGCAATATGGCAGTGGATTGGAAGATGTGGTAGTGCATTTAGTAGATGTCCATGAGGAGCGGACGGACGGGAAAAGTTGGTGAATGAGAGCAGGCTTAGGATGGAATATTGATGGTGTAGAGGGTGTGCAACACAGCGTTGTTGGAAGGTGTCAGTTGGTGGTTTCCACAGGTGGGTTATCTTCCGTGAGTAGGTCAGCGGTTGTGTGGTTGGCAAGTTTCTGCGAGGAATCCTAGTGGCTATTTGGTAGGAGGCGGAATGTGTGAATGGTGCTAGAGAATTTGAGTATTTAGGGTATGCTAACAGGAGAATTGCGAAGAATTGGACGGACTGGTTGAGCAAGATTATGTAACAAAGGAGAAAGGATCTCAGCAGGGCCTATAGTGGTGCAAAGAGTAGCTTCGGGCTAAGTGGGGGAGTCTCACCACCTGCAGTTGCATTGTAGGATTGTGTTCTCATGAGGTTGCGGATTGTCGGCATATTGGCAAGTTAGTACAGCTAAGGAGAAATGAGTAAAGTGGTGATTTCCCATGGGATTTGGTGAATGTGTGCAAAGGTTGGTCCTGTTGGGCCAGGTTTAGGCCTTGAAAGATTTAGAATGTATGCTTAAGGCATAGGCAAGTTGTAAGGGTAGTGACTCAGTCACATGCCTCATTCAAAAGGGTGTTTATGTGCTAGAAGAGCCTTGGAGTTGATTGTATTCGGGGCCAGTCAGTGTGGGTGACTCTCAATAGTGGTCCTAGTGAATTCAAAAGTTAAGAATGCGGCATTTAAGGGTTTTAAGCAGCAGTATGATTAAGGATCGAGCTTTTACAGTATAATTTCTGAGAAGAAGGAAAATGGTTGGAGTGCTCTATGTTATTTTCAGCATGCAGGATAGTATTGGAGGAGTGGGAGAAATAAACTCCGGGTGGTATAAAGATTATTAAGAGGGTGTGAGACGGGTTGCGGGATTTAGGCAGCATGGTCTCGTGAATCAAGGTCAATCGGGATGAGTGAGGGTTGAGTTTGCTATGAGTTGAAGGAAGTTACTACTATCTTTGAGGCAATTAAGATGATTAAAAGGAGATAGATTGGTTAGCCATGGTTGAAATGGCACATGTACGACAGTGATCAGTTCCTTCGGTGTGATTGAGTATGTGTATGGTTTGTGCAGATGTGTGTGGGGCAGGTCGGCCGTCGTAATAGATTTCATTGGGAGCATTCAAGTGCTATGGCCTGTCACGTGTAGGCGGATCCCGGAAGGTTTATGGTGGTTCAGACCACTACTTAAGGATTTGCATGTCTTGTGATTGTGAGAATTCGCTTGTGTGTTGTCATGGTTCTCATGAATTGGGGTAAGTAAGAGGCTTCTATATGATGAAGTGTTCACCTTATTAGAGGTTCGGGAAGTATGATGGAATTCCTATGTTATTCCATATCGGCATGTTGGGTGCAGTAGTCAGTGGGGAGCTAGAAGTAAGAATCAGATCGCGGTTTGGAGTTAACAAGGATGTCATGAGCTCAGAGGGTGCAGAAAAAAGGATTTGAATGTTTAGAATAAGTTGATGTTGTCTTCAGTGTTATCTGAGGTCGGTGTTTGGTGAAAGAGGCTTTGCATCCTGGTTGCGGGTCCCTGAATTGTTTTACAGCCTTAGGGTGGTCGGTGGTATGGATGTGCACACTTGTTACCCTGTGTGGAAGGTCGTGGGATCATGACCGCGGGAGGATTGCATAAGTGTGGCTTGTAGTCACCTGATGGATTGAAAGATTAGACCGAGTTTGAGAAAGTGCAATGTTGCTTATTTGAGGATGTATGCCAGGACGGCGTTCAGTTCATCTTTTTTGTGAGTTGTGGGGTGTTGTCCCGGCTATGATGGTTGTTCTTGCGTGTTATGAAAGAAAGTAGGTTGTTTTAGACCCAGGTAAGGCTATCAGCCTAGTTCAGTGTGAGCATAATCGGCTTAAAGTGTATGAATGGATTTAAACGAGATTATGGGCTTCATGCGAGTCAGATGTGTTCATTTCAATATAGCGCTCCTCAAGGAGGGGTATTGGAATATCAGGTATTGTCCTGTATTCATCAAATTCATGTGATATTACGATTGCGCTGTGTGAGTTGTGAAACAACTTGATAATTTCTTATGTGATGAGATTCCGCGTAGTGATGAGGTTATGTGAGCATGTGGCTCTTGAGATTCAGATTATAAATCGCACCTCAGTTGTGCTTGAGTTTTGTAGCATATATCTCTATCAGGCTCCCCAGAATGGTATTCTGCACTTAGCGTGCTTGTGACTGGTATTCAGTAATTTGTAATAGTGAGCAATTCAGCTCCGTGTATATCTTCTTATGTAAGTTTTATGATGGGACCGGGTGGCACGTGGCCACGAGTATGTTATTTGGATCGGGTTGCATGTCGCAACAATGTGGTGATGGGTACGGTCCCCTATATTTATTTCTCTTATGTTATACTTCCTGTATTCTGAGGAAATTTCATATTAGTTGCGTGAGTTGAGTAGTCCCTTCCTGAATCATTTCCTTATGTATCATGTTCGAGTTGTGGCCTATTGGCGCATTGGGGCATCGTGTGAGACTGTTGGTCATGTCTGGGATGATTTTTGTCTGAACAGTTAATACTGGGTGAGACGAGATTACTGGGTCAGGGGTCAAGTGCGATAAGATTATGTGAAGTGTATCACAGGTCAAATACCAGTATTTGGTTCATAATGAGATGATGATCTAAGTCAAGAGGAAAGATTTCAATGTTTGGATTAACTCTGCAGTTGGTTAGGAATTTCTACAGATCTCCTCCGTTGTGGTGGTACCGTCAGCATTATATCAGGATGTATGAATATATCCTATAAGGTGCATTGAGAGCATCAGATTCGTAGAATTTTGGCTATTAAGGTTCAGGGAGCGTCATTGTGGTTGGGTATTGCTAATGGATTATGTGGTGCATGGTACTGATTCAGCAAAGGTACGCAGTAATGTTTTGGTACCTCGTGTGGTAGTTGATGCGGTGATTATATATTGGAGATGGGTCTGGCAGAGGAATTTCAGGTGTTGGAACTAGGTTCTGAGCTTATTGCATGGGTAAAAGAGGATATCTTCAGGATTGATCAAGCTTATGTGCTCAACTGGGTTGTGGCAGCCCGGACAGGTGCATCGGCTGTTAAACAGTGATTTCAGATAACTCAAGAGAAGTTCTTGGCACGTTCGAGGGCGAACGTCTCTTTAAGCGGGGGAGAATGTAACGACCCGACCGATCATTTTGATATCTAGCGCGTCATTCAGCGGTTGGAAGTCATGAACAACTTCATTTCAGGTATTATGACTTGTGTGTATGGTCGGAGTTGAAATTCGGGAAGTTCGGAGTTAAATTGAAAGGAAAATTCTCATTTCAGAAGCCTTAAGTTGGAAGAATCGGCTAAGACTGGGATTTCGAGTAAACGACCTCGGAATCAGGATCTGAAGGTTCCAGCAGGTTCGTATGATGATTTCGGACTTGGGAGTATGCCCGGATCGGGTTTTGGATAACCCGGGAACATTTCAGCGTATATTGTTGAAGTTAGCATTTTTGAAGGAATTTCCTAAGTTTGGCTTGAAGCGCATTTCAGTGATATTGATGTCCGTTTGGGATTCCGAGTCTGGAAATAGCTTCTTATGGTGATTCTGGAGTTGGGAGCGCGATCAAAAGTGAATTCAGAAGTCCGGAGGTCAGTTTGAAGTCATTTGGCTAAAAGGTTTTTGAAGAATCCGACCGGAAGTGGAAATTTTGATATCGGGGTCGGAATGCGATTCCAGAAGCTGAAGCAGGTCCGTAATGTCGAATAGGACTTGTGTGCAAAATTTGGGGTCAATCAGATGTGATTTGATATGTTTCGGCATCGGATGTGGAAGTTTGAAATTTCAAGTTCATAAAGTTT
>ML253436.1:0-65118 GCA_005239495.1 Nicotiana undulata
GAGCAGTATTTGGGAAAGTATATTTGAACACCACGTATTTTGAAGGGAATATGCTTTAAAGATTCCTCTTTATATGTCACGACCCAAAATCAGTTAAGGTCGTGATGGCGTCGGACACCACTGTCTGGCAAGCCAATCATTAATTAGTTGAAATAAATTCCTGTTTTAACATTTTAAAAATCGTTACTTTTCACTTTAATACGTAGTAACTAGATAGAAATCCATTAAGTAAAAGCAACAGTCTATTTTTCCAATTTAATAAAAATAAAGCCCAAATACATCCCAGAACCCGGTATCACAAGTACATGAGCAATTTCTAAGGATTTATACAATTATACAAAGCTTGTCCGAGATACAAATTGGAAAGAGAACTTTAAAAATAAAGTACAAATACATATGAGAAAGACTCTGCCGGCTGCGGGTCGTCTCCGAATGATGCAGCTTGTCTAAGTCTCCAAGTCATCCATATTGCTATGAAGGTACCTGTGCAACAAAATGCACAGCAAGTGTAGCATGAGTACGAAAACAACGTGTACTCAGTAAGTATCCCGCCTAACCTCATAGAGGTAGTGATGAGAGGTCGAATTAGACACTTGCTAGAGGTCGGTTAAATATAATCGAGTGAGGTGCTAAGCATGAGTATCATAGAAAATTAAATAATAATCAGGAATAAGAAATATCAACTTATTTCACATTTTACACTTCAATTCTTCTTCATTTTAACTGGAAATTCAAAACTCCTTAGGCTAATAAACATGTGTAAATCACAAGAAATACGCAGCATTTATCATGCGCAAACCAAAAAAATGCCGAGGGTTGAACGACGCGGACCAACAATAGTAAACTGTGCACTGCCGAGGGTCGAACGACTCGAACCATAGATGCATCTATTTTCCCCGCTAGCGAATCGATAATGTGATGCGGTCAACATAATAATAATGAGGCTAACCTGCTCGCGAATCATACCTACGACTCAGGTGCTCATAGGTACACGTATTCACATAATAATCCACATTTTTATGAAGAAAACAACTTCTGAAGAAAATGATAAAATTCTCTTTAGGTGAACATGAAAATAGTATTTAAATCATTTCTGGAATTCATTTGCCAAGTTTGATAAGGTTTTAAATATCACTGATTCATCCGGAACACAATTATGCAGGGAAGGACCCATTCTCTTCTCAATTGATCAAGGAAAATAAGTTCTGACCTTTTTAAGTATTCAATTACTAACTCGATAATATCACCGAGCTAATATCATTGATAAAATCACAAGTACAACATGTAAGGCATGCTAGTGTGTCCTAGACTACCCGGACATGGCATATAGTAACTACACACGGACTCCCGACACCTCGTGCGTACGTAGCCCCCACAAATAGTAACACATATTTAATTAGTTCACTTACGGGGACAATTCCCCCTCACAAAGTTATAAAGGAGACTTACCTCGCTCCGAAACTTCATAACCGGCTTCCAAGCCCTTCTGACGACTCCAATGGATGCATAATGCCCCAAAACTACCAAATAACGGGCAAAGTAATGAAAATTCACTCTAATACTCGTAACAAATTAAAATTATATCATTTCCCAACTCCGCTCAATGAATTGACCAAAATGCCCTCGGGGCCACGTGCCCGGGTTCTTAAATTTCTTGATGATAAACTCTACCCATAGCTTTACTAGTTCAAATATACATTACTCAAATATTCATGCTCAATTCGTTGTTAAAATCCAATTTAACAAATTTCTAGGTTTTCTTCAAAAATTCCAATTTTCCCCACAATTTTCATGTCTACTTTCATGAATAAACCTTGAACTTAACTTGGAAATGAGAAGTAATCACATACCTCTTGATTCTTGATGAAAATCACCCTTTGAAATCCTCCAAAATTGCCTTAACCAAGTGAAAAAATTCGTGAAATGGCTAAAATCCCATTAATATAACACACTGCCCAGAAAAACCCCCTATGCGATCGCAAGAAATGCTTTGCGATCGCGTAGGCCAACTATGCTGCCCGGATTCCTTCTCTGCGATCACACAACCTTGCCCGCGATCTCACATGCCATTTTCCAGCTCCCGCTAAATACTTCTCCGCGATCGCACAACCTTGCCTGCGATCGCACAGCCAGCCCCAGGCCTTCTTCGTGATCGCACACTGACTTATGCGATCGCATAGGCCAAAAACCTCGCCCCTCAATTTCGTCTTCACGATCTCCTCCCAAGGACCGCGATCTCAGTGCACAACAGGGACACCAGAAGACAGCAGCAGCAATTCACTCAAAAATTACCCGAAACACACCCGAGGCACATGGGACCCCGTCCAATCACACGACTCAGTTCCATAATGTAACGACCTGGCCGTCGTTTTGGAGAGTTAGTGCCCCGATCCCCTGATAACTGTTCCTCCCATGTCTTATTAGGTTAATGGAATTAGTCAGAGCGTTGAGTGATGAAAATTGGAGTGTTTTTGGACATATAGTCCTTTAAGGTGAGCTTTAACCTTAGAAATTGTGCCGGAGCGGGAGCTATGTGAAGACGGATCCGGAATGGAAATTCGTCGAGTCCGTTAGCTCCCTTGAGTGATTTCGAGGTTGGGAGCGTGTTCAGAATATGTTTTTGAGGCCAGACGTAGATTTAGGCTTGAATTGGCGAAAGTTAGAATTTCGGTAATTTCGGACGATAGGTGCGATTTTGATATCGGACTCGGAATGGAATTCTGAAAGCGACAGCAAGTCCGGAATGTCATTTATGACTTGTGTAAATTTTTTTAGGTCATTTGGACAAATTTAGACGTGGTTAGGCGTCGGGGGTGAATTCTTGAAAATCCCTATGATTCGTAGGCTTGAATCTATGCATTTTTGGGTATTTTTATGTTATGGGGCGTGTTTTTAAGGCTCGACTAAGTTGGAATGTGGTATTGGGGTCAGTTGGTGGTTTTGGTTGAGGTCCCAGGGGCCTCGGGGTTGTTCCGTATGCTTAACGGAAGAATTTTGGACTTGGTAAATTGCTGAACCAGGCTCCTTCTAATGTTTTCGCACCTGCGATGGAAATTCCGCAGGTACGAGTTTGCAAGAGCGGCCTCCTAGCTGCAGGTGCGAGGTTGGGCCAGGCCTTCCCAGTCTCCGCAGGTGCGATTGGGTTTCTTCAGATGCGGTGCTGCACCAGTGACAAAAGGCCCGCAAGCGCGACCTCTGTCCAGCTTAAGTGAAACCTGCACATGCGATGCCTTTTTCCGCAGGTGCAGTACCGCAGGTGCGGTGAAAGGGACCGCAGGCGCGGAAATCCCTGTACATATTCCAAAAATCTGAGGGTTATGTTATTTCACCATTTTTGAGTCTTGGGAGTTCGGGAGAGGCGATCTTTGAGAGGATTTTCACCTAGGTAATCGAGGTAAGTGATTACTATACACCATAGGTTTAATTCCCATGTTCCTATTCTTAAATTCGAGATTTTTGAGTTGAAATTGGGGAAAATTGAAAGAAACTTCCTAGACCGATTTTTGGGGTTTCGATTGGGTGTTTGACCTCCGATTTGAGAGATTTTCATATGGTTAGACTCGTGAGCGAACAAGGGTTCAGAAGATATAAATTTTTCCCGGTTTTGAGACGTGGGCCCGAGGGGCGTTTTGGTCAAAATTTCTAATTTCGCGTATTAGTTCTGAATTAATTAGTTAATTCGATTTCTTGAATATATATTTACGTTATCCCATCGAATTGAATAGATTTGGGCCACCCGGAGTTGGATACTCGTGGTAAGAGAGTGATTAGCGGTTGATTTGCACAGTTGAGGTAAGTGGCTAGCCTAACGCTGTGTTGAGGAATTTCCCTTAGGCACTTTTACTGGTTTTTGCTATAAAAACCCCGTGTACGTGAGGTGACGAGCGCGTGCACGGGATATTTTCACTGAAGTTCCTCATTTCTTTCTACATAATGCTTCCTTTTCAACTCTATTATTACTGTTATCATTTAAATTGCATAATAACTTAAGATTTATCATGGTAAATTGATTTCTAACTGTTTTTCCAATCGTTACTATTCTTTGAAACAGATTTAATGATTTTTCTTCGAGATTTCCAACTGGTTTTTTCTCAAACCCTTAAACTACGTTTTTTGGAGATTTACTTTATATTACGTATAAATACAGGGATTGCGGGCATAGACCTGAGCCTTTCCCTCATTGTGCATTGCATACAGGGATTGCGGGCATAGAACTGAGCCTTTCCCTCATTCTTCATGGCATAAAGGGATTGCGGGCATAGACCTGAGCCTTTCCCTCATACTGCATTGCATACATAGGGATTGCGGGCAGAGAACTGAGCCTTTCTCTCATATTGCATTGCATTGTACCATTACTTTCTTACAGAGCTTTATATATATATTGCGTTGATCCGAGCATTTGATTATACCATTTCTTGCTAGCCTTTACTCATAATTCCTGTTGATTATCACCAGCTTTACTTACTTGTTCTCTATATCTGTTACTTTGCAAACCTCAGTAGGGCCTCTACCTGACCTCGTCACTACTTGACTGGGGTTAGGCTTGGCACTTACTGGGTACCGAATGTGGAGTACTCACGCCCTTCTGCGCATGTTTTCCCCATGTGCAGATCCAGGTCCTAGTACGCGGTATCTCAGCTAGCCAGCAGCAGCAGTATCAGGAGACTCGAGGTATAATCTGCAGCGTCCGCAGATCTCCGAGTCCCCTTCCTATCTTGAAGTTGTAGTACTTGTAGATGAAACTATATGGTCGTTTCTTTCCAGTTGTACATATTGAGCAGTAGAGTAGCTTGTGATGTATTGTGATATTCCGGGTTCTGGGTAAAGTAACTGTTAATGCCGAGCGGCGTCGACTTTACTATGATTTATTTCACTTACTGTTATTTTACCTGTTTTATCTAAATTTTGCTTAAGGTATACGCTTGCCTAGTCGTCTAGACTAGGTGCCGTCACGAGACCCAGTCGGAGGGAGAATTGGGTCGTGATAAGTTGGTATCAGAGCGTCTAGGTTCTTAGGAGTCACAACATCACAAGCCGGTTTATTAGAGTCTCGCGGATCGGCGCGGAGACGTCCGTACTTATCTTCGAGAGGCTATGTAACTGCTAAGAAAGATCATACTTCTTGGAATCCCTTCACGTGCTGATTACTACTACCAAAATTCTTAAACTCTATTCTATTCTTGCTTACAGATGGTTCGCACTCGCACTGGACGTACCGACGAACAGGCACCTGAGCCCCCAGCCAAAGACACTAGAGGCAGGGGACGAGCATGCGGTGCAGCCCGAGCACCGGCTAGAGCAGTGACGGAGGATCCCCAGCAGCTGCAATTGGAGGGGCACCGGAGGTCCCTACTATCACTCCAGCCCTCCAGGAGGCTTTGACCCAGTTCATGAGTGCTTTCAGTACTCTATCTCAGGCGGGACTACTTCCGCTAGCCCCAGCTACATCCCAGGCTGGGGGAGGGGCGCAGACTCCTGCAGCCCGTACTCCTGAGCAGAGGGTTCACATGAGGCAGGTCCCAGAGTATATTCCTATACCTCCAGCAGCCCCAGTTCAGCCTGAGGCCAGAGCAGCTACATCTGAGTCTGAGCAGCTCCGTCTTGAGAGGTACAAGAAGTACCACCCACCTGAGTTCAGCGGTTTAGATTCAGATAACGCTCTGGGTTTTCTTGAGGAGTGTCATCGCATCCTTCGTACCATGGGTATTGTGGAGACGAGTGGGGTCTCTTTAACTACTTTTCAGCTGAGAGGAGTTGCCTATCAGTGGTGGCGTGCATTTGAGCTTAGTACTCCGGACGAGGCAGCCTCACTTACTTGGGCTCAGTTTTGAGAGATGTTTCTACTTGAGTTCGTCCCTCAGAGTCTCAGGGATTCTTGGCGTGCGGAGTTTGAGCAGCTACGCCAGGGTACTATGACCGTGTTAGAATATGCGGTCTGGTTTAGTGACTTGGCACGACATGCATCAAATTTGGTATCTACTGTCAGAGAGAGAGTTCGCCGTTTTATTGAGGGACTCCATCCTAGCATTCGTACCAGTATGGCCAGGGAGTTGGAGACTGATATCACTTACCAGCAGGCCGTGAGCATTGCTAGGAGGATTGAGAGTATGCTGACCCGGGACGGAGAGGAGAGAGAGGCCAAGATGTCTCGATAGACGGGTCATTTCTCAGGAGCTCGTGCATCAGCAGCACGCTATGGTAGGGGTTTTGTGAGTCGCCCGGTACATTCAGCTCTTCCAGCAGCCAGTGGTATTCCAGCACCTCCTAGACCTCGGGAGCCTTATTATGCACCACCAGTATCTCAGGCGCCTCCTGCTCGAGGTGCTATCACCGGCCAGTCCAGCAGGCCAGTTCAGAGTCAGCAGCCACGCCCTCAGAGAGGTTGTTTTCGATGTGGTGACCCTCGTCATGTGATCAAGGATTGACCTAGAGTTAGGAGGGGTGAACCACCAGATACTTATTAGGTACCACGTATGCCACCAGGTCCCCCAGCCATACTTCCAGCCCCAGCTGCTGCCCCACCATCTCAGGCAGCTCGAGGTGGAGGTCGGGGAGGATGAGGTCATGCTAGAGGGGGAGGTCGGGCCAGATACTATGCCTTTCCAGCTCGATCTGAGGCCATTGCTTCAGACTCGGTTATCACAGGTATTGTTCCCGTTTGTCATAGGGATGCATCGGTATTATTTGACCCAGGTTCCACCTATTCATATGTGTCATCTTATTTCGCCTCTCATTTGGGGATATCTCGAGATTCTTTGAGTTCCCCCGTATATGTTTCTACTCCTGTGGGAGATTCTATGGTTGTGGACCGCATATATCGGTCCTGTTTGATTTCTATCAGCGGTTTTGGGACCAGAGCTGACTTATTATTACTTAGCATGGTAGATTTTGACATTATTCTGGGTATGGACTGGTTATCTCCTCACTATGTTATTCTTGATTGTCACGCCAAGACCGTGACGCTGGCTATGCCAGGATTACCGAGGTTAGAGTGGAGGGGTTCGCTAGAGTATACTCCTCGTCGACTCATTTTTTTTCTTAAGGCTCAACGGATGGTTGCAAATGGGTGTGATGCTTATTTGGCCTATGTGAGAAATGTTAGTGCCGACACCCCTACAGTTGATTCAGTCCCAGTTGTGAGGGATTATCCCGATGTTTTTCTAGCTGACCTTTCGGGTATGCCGCCCGACAGAGACATTGACTTTAGCATTGATTTATTGCCTGGCACTCAGCCTATTTCCATTCCTCCCTATCGCATGGCTCCTCCTGAGTTGAAGGAGTTAAAGGAACAGTTGCAGGGATTGCTTGATAAGGGGTTTATCACGCCCAGTGTATCGCCTTAGGGTGCTCCGGTGTTGTTTGTGAAAAAGAAGGATGGATCGATGCGTATGTGCATTGACTACAGGCAGTTGAATAAGGTTACAGTGAAGAATAGGTACCCGCTACCTCGCATTGATGATTTGTTTGACCAGCTACAGGGTGCCAAGGTATTCTCCAAGATTGACCTTCGTTCGGGCTATCATCAGCTAAAGATTCGGGAGTCGGATATCCCGAAGACTGCTTTCAGGACTAGATATGGTCACTACGAGTTCCTTGTTATGTCATTCGGGCTGACCAATGCCCCAGCAGCCTTCATGCATCTGATGCATAGCGTATTTCGGCCTTATCTTGATACTTTCTTCATTGTGTTCATTGACGACATTCTGGTATATTCTCGGTCCCAGGAGGACCATGAGCAGCACTTGAGGACCGTGCTTCAGACCTTGAGAGAGAAGAAGTTATATGCCAAATTCTCTAAGTGTGAATTTTGGCTTGATTCTGTGGCATTCTTAGGCCATATAGTATCTTCGGATGGGATCAAGGTAGATCCGAAGAAGGTGGAGGCAGTGCAGAGTTGGCCCAGGCCGTCTTCAGCTACCGAGATCCGCAGTTTCCTCGGTTTGGCTGGTTATTATCGCTGTTTTGCGGAGGGATTTTAGTCCATTTCAGCACCCATGACTAGATTGACCCAGAAGGGTGCACCTTTTATATGGACTGAGGAGTGTGAGGAGAGCTTTCAGAAGCTCAAGACAGCCCTGACTACAGCTCCAGTGTTAGTCCTACCTACCGGTTCGGGGTCCTATACAGTCTATTGTGATGCTTCGAGGATTGGTTTGGGAGCGGTGTTGATGCAGGACGGTAGGGTGATTGCCTACGCGTCCAGGCAGTTGAAGGTACATGAGAAAAATTACCCGGTTCATGATCTTGAGTTGGCAGCGATTGTTCACGCCCTGAAGATATGGCGTCATTATATATACGGTGTTCCCTGTGAGATATATACGGATCACCGGAGTTTGCAACACATATTCACGCAGAAGGATCTCAATTTGCGTCAGCGCATGTGGTTGGAGCTACTCAAGGATTATGACATCGCCATATTATACCACCCGGGGAAGGCCAATGTGGTGGCCGATGCCCTGAGTCGTCGGGCGGAGAGTTTGGGTAGTTTGGCATATCTTCATGCAGCTGAGAGGCCCTTAGCTTTGGATGTTCAGTCCTTAGCCAACCAATTCGTGAGGTTGGACCTTTCTGAGCCTCACCGGGTTTTCGCTTGTGTTGTTGCTCGATCTTCTCTTTATGACCGCATTCGAGAGTGCCAGTATGATGATCCCGACATTCGAGCTCTTCTGGGTAGAGTTCAGCGGGATGGTGTTAGAGATATGACCATAGATGATGATGGTGTGTTGAGATTGCAGGGCCGTATTTGTGTGCCTGACGTAGATGGACTGCGGTGGTTGATCCTTGAGGAGGCCCATAGCTCGCGGTACTCCATTCATACCGGCACCGCAAAGATGTACCAGGATCTGAGACAACACTACTGGTGGCGAAGAATGAAAAAGGATATAGTGGAGTTCGTAGCCAGATGCCTCAATTGTCAGCAGGTCAAGTGTGAGCATCAGAGACCGGGAAGATTACTTCAGCAGATGAGGCTTCCAGAGTGGAAGTGGGAGCAGATTACCATGGATTTTGTGGTCGGACTTCCTCGAACTCTGAGTAAGTATGATGCTATTTGGGTGATTGTGGATCGGCTGACCAAGTCAGTTCATTTCATTCCGGTATTGACTACATATTCTTCGGAGAGATTGGCTCAGATCTACATGAGGGAGATAGTCCGGTTGCATGGTGTGCCGGTATCTATTATTTCAAACCGAGGTCCTTAGTCCACCTCGCACTTCTGGAGAGCCTTGCATAGTGAGTTGGGTACCCAGATTGATCTCAGTACAACAACTCCACCCTCAGATAGACGGACAGTCCGAGCGCACTATTCAGATTCTGGAGGATATGCTTCATGCTTGTGTGATGGATTTTGGAGGATCATGGGATCAATACTTACCTCTTGCAGAGTTTGCTTATAATAACAGTTATCATTCCAACATTCATATGGTGTCGTTTGAGGCTTTGTATGGTAGGCGGTGCAGGTCTCCAATTGGATGGTTCGAGCCGGGCGAGGCTCGATTGTTGGGTACAAATTTAGTTCAGGATGCCTTGGACAAGGTGAAGGTGATTCAGGATAGACTTCACACAGCCAAGTCCAGACAGAAGAGTTATGCGGACCGGAGAGTTCGTGATTTATCATTCATGGCTGGTGATCGGGTTTTGCTTCGGGTATCGCCGATGAAGGGCGATGAGATTTGGGAAGAAGGGTAAGCTGAGTCCGAGGTTCGTTGGCCCTTTTGAGATATTGCAGCGGGTTGGGGAGGTTGCTTATGAGTTGGCCTTGCCTCCCAACCTAGCAGGTGTTCATCCGGTATTCCACGTGTCCATGCTCTGGAAGTATCACGGTGACCCGACTCATGTGTTGGATTTCAGCTCAGTCCAGTTGGACAAGGATCTATCATATGTTGAGGAGCATGTGGCCATCTTGGACAGGAAGGTTAGAAAGCTCATATAGAAGGATATTGCTTCAGTCAAGGTGCAGTGGAGAGGTCATCCGATCGAGGAGCCAAGTTGGGAGACCGAGCAGGATATGCGGAGTCAGTACCCTCACCTATTCACAGCTTCAGGTATGTTTCTATACTCGTTCGAGGACGAACGATTTTCTTAAGAGGGGGAGAATATAACGACCTGGCCGGTCATTTTGGAGAGTTAGCGCCCCGATCCCCTGATAACTGTTCCTCCCATGTCTAATTAGGTTAATGGAACGAGTTGGAGCATTAAGTGATGAAAATTGGAGTGTTTTTGAACATATAGTCCTTTAAGGTGAGCTTTAACCTTAGAAATTAGGCTGGAGCGGGAGCTGTGTGAAGACGGATCCGGAATGGAAATCCGTCAACTCTGTTAGCTCCGTTGAGTTATTTCAGTGTTGGGAGCGTGTTCGGAATGTGTTTTTGAGGCCAGATGTAGATTTAGGCTTGAATTGGCGAAAGTTAGAATTTCGGCGATTTCGGCCGATATGTGCGATTTTGATATCGGACTCGGAATGAAATTCCGAAAGCGACAGCAGGTCCGGAATGTCATATATGACTTGTGTACAAAATTTGAGGTCATTCGGACGAATTTAGACGTGGTTAGGTGTCGGGGGTGAATTCTTGAAAATCCCTATGATTCTTAGGCTTGAATCTATGCATTTTTGGGTATTTTGATGTTATGGGACGTGTTTTTAAGGCTCGACTAAATTGGAATGAGGTATTGGGGTCATTTGGTGGTTTTGGTTGAGGTCCCGGGGGCCTCGGAGTTGTTCCGGATGCTTAACAAAAGAATTTTGGACTTGGTAAATTGCTGAACCATGCTCCTTCTGGTGTTTCCGCACCTGCGATGGAAATTCCGCAGTTGCGAGCTCGCAAGAGCAGCCCCCTAGCCGCAGGTGTGAGTTTGGGCCAGGCCTTCCCAGTCTCCACAGGTGCGATTAGGTTTCCGTAGGTGCGGAGCCACACCAGCGACAAAAGGCCCGCAGGCACGACCTCTGTCCAGCATAAGTGAAACCGGCACCTGCGATGCCTTTTTCCGCAGGTGCGGTGAAAGGGACCGCAGGCGCGGAAATCCCTGTTCATATTCCAAAATTCTGAGGGTTATGTTATTTCACCATTTTTTAGTCTTGGGAGCTCGGGAGAGGCGATCTTTGAGAGGATTTTCACCTGGGTAATCGAGGTAAGTGATTACTATACACCATAGGTTAATTCCCATGTTCCTAATCTTAAATTCCACCTTAAATTCGAGATTTTTGAGTTGAAATTGGGGAAAATTGCAAGAAACTTCCTAGACCGATTTTTGGGGTTTCGATTGGGTGTTTGACCTCCGATTTGAGAGATTTTCATATGGTTAGACTCGTGAGCGAACAAGGGTTCAGAAAATATAAATTTTTCCCGATTCCGAGACGTGGGCCCGAGGGGCGTTTTGGTCAAATTTTCTAATTTCGCGTATTAGTTGTGAATTAATTAGTTATTTCGATATCTTGAATTTATATTTATGTTATCCCATCAAATTGAATAGATTTGGGCCACCCGGAGTTGGATACTCGTGGCAAGAGAGTGATTAGCGGTTGATTTGCACAGTTGAGGTAAGTGGCTTGCCTAACTCTGTGTTGGGGAATCTCCCTTAGGCATTTTTACTGGTTTTTCCTATAAAAACCCCGTGTACGTGAGGTGACGAGCGCGTGCACGGGATATTTTCACTGAAGTTCCTTATTTCTTTCTACATAATGCTTCCTTTTCAACTCTATTATTACTGTTATCATTTAAATTGCATAATAACTTATGATCTATCATGGTAAATTGATTTCTAACTGATTTTCCAATCGTTACTATTCTTTGAAACTGATTTAATNCATACAGGGATTGCGGGCATAGACCTGAGCCTTTCCCTCATACTGCATTGCATACATAGGGATTGCGGGCAGAGATCTGAGCCTTTCCCTCATATTGCATTGCATTCTACCTTTACTTACTTACAGTGCTTTCTATATATATATTGCGTTAATCCGAGCATTTGATTATACCGTTTCTTGCTAGACTTTACTCATAATTCCTGTTGATTATCACCTGCTTTACTTACTTGTTCTCTATATCTGTTACTTTGCAAACCTCAGTAGGGCCTCTACCTGACCTCGTCACTACTTGACTGGGTTAGGCTTGGCACTTACTGGGTACCGAATGTGGAGTACTCACGCTCTTCTACGCATGCTTTCCCCATGTGTAGATCCAGGTCCTAGTACGCGGTATCTCAGCTAGCCAGCAACAACAGTATCAGGAGACTCGAGGTATAGTCTGCAGCGTCCTCATATCTGCTAGTCCCCTTCCTATCTTGAAGTTGTAGTACTTGTAGATGAAACTATACGGTCTTTTCTTTCCAATTGTACATATTGAGCAGTAGAGTAGCTTGTGATGTATTGTGATATTCCGCGTTCTTGGTAAAGTAATTGTTAATGCCGAGCGGCGTCGACTTTACTATGATTTATTTCACTTACTGTTATTTTACCTTTTTTATCTGAATTTCGCTTAAGGTATAGGCTTACTTAGTCGTATAGACTAGGTGTCGTCACCAGACCCAGTTGGAGGGAGAATTGGGTCGTGACACATAACATCCAACAGACTTGCTTGAGGCTTCAAATCACCTTAAACAAAGTCGAAATCACGAATCGCACAAAAATTCAAATTTTATGAACTTGAAATTTCAAATTTCCACCTTCGATGCTGAAACCCATCAAATCACGTCTGATTGACCTCAAATTTTGCACACAAGTAATATTTGACATTACGGACCTACTCGAACTTCCGAAATCGCATTCCGATCCCGATATCAAATTTTCCACTTTCCGGTCGGATTTCTCAAAAACCTTCAAATTTCTATCTTTAGCTAAATGACTTTAAAATGACCTACGGACATCCGAATTCACTTCCGATCGCGCTCCCAACTACACAATCACCATACGAAGATATTCCCAGGCTTGGAATCCCAAACAGACATCAATAACACTAAAATGCCGTCCAACCCAAATTTATGAAATTCTTTTAAAAATGCTAACTTCCAGATTATACGTCGCAACGCTCCCGGGCTATCCAAAACCCGATCCGGATATACGCCCAAGTCCGAAATCATCATACGAACCTGCTGGAACCTTCAGATCCTGATTCCGAGGTCGTTTCCTCAGAATTCCAATCTTAGTCGATTCTTCCAATTTAAGGCTTCCGAAATGAGAATTTTCCTTTCAATTTAACTTCGAACTTCCCGAATTTCAACTCCGACCATACGCACAAGTCATAATACCTGAAATGAAGTTGTTCATGGCCTCAAACCGCTGAACAACGCGCTAGAGCTCAAACCGACCGATCGAGTCATTACATTCTCCCCTACTTAAATAGACGTTCGTCCTCGAACGTGCCAAGAACTTCTCTTTAGTTATCTGAAATCACTGTTTAACACCCCGTGCACCTGCCCGTGCTACCACAACCTAGTTGAGCACATTAGCTCGATCAAACCTGAAGATATCCTCTTTTATCCACGCAATAAGCTTAGAACCCAGTTCCAACACCTAAAGTTTCTCTGCTAGACCTATTTCCAATATATAATCACTGTATCAACTACCACATGAGGTACCAAAACATGACTGCATATTTTTGCTGAATAAGCACCATACACCGCATAATCTATCATCTAACCACAATGACGCTCCCTGAACCTTAATAGCCAAAATTTTACGAATTTGATGCTCTAAATGCACCTTATAAGATACATACATACATCCTGCTATAATGGTGACGATACCACCACAACGGAGGAGATGTGCAGAAATTCTAACCCACTGCAGAGCTAACCGAACATGGAATCTTTTCCCTTGACTAAAATCATCATCTCATTACAAACAAATGAGGGTAACTGTCTTGTAGTATACTTCACTTAATCTCATCGCACTTGACCCCTGATTCAATACTCTCGTCTCACCTAGTATGAACTGTTCCAACAACCAATCACCTCAGATATGACCAACAGTCTCACACGATGCCACAATGCGCCAATAGGCCAATATTCGAACATGATACATAATAAATGAATCAAGAAAGGACTACGCAACTCACGCAACTAATATGAACTTTCCTCAGAAAAATAAGAAGTAAAACACAAGAAAAATAATTATAGGAGCCCTACTCAACATCACACTGTTGCGGCATGCAACCCGATCCAAATAACATACCTGTAGTGGCATGCCACCCGATCCCATCATAGGAATTACATAAGGAAACATAAGCGGAGCTGAATTGCTCACTAATACAAATCACTACATACCTGACACAAGCACGCCAAGTGCATAATACCATATCTGGGGAGACTGATAGAGCCATATGCTATAAAACTCAAGCACAAGCGAGGTGCGATATATAATCTGAATCTCAAGAGCCATCCTGCTCACATAACCTCGTCACTACGCGGAATCTCAACACATAAGAAATTATCAAGCCGTTTCACAACTCACACGGCACGATCATAATATACATGAATTTGACAAATACGGGACAACACCTGATATCCCAACACCCCTCCTTGAGGAGCGCTATACTGAAATGAACACATCTGACTCGCATGAAGCCCATAATCTTGCTTAAATCCAGTCACACACTTCAAGCCAATTCTTCTCGCATTGAACTAGGCGGATAGCCTTACCTGGGTCCAAAATAACCCACGTCCTCTCATAACACACAAGAACAACCATCATCGCCGGGACGAACACCCCACAATCCACAACCAACTGAACCGAACGATTTCCAGGAATAAATTCTCAAATAAGCAATATTGCACTTCCTTATACTTGGTCTAAATATTCAATCAATCAGGTGACTACTTGTCACACTTATACCATCTTCATGTGATCACGCTCCCACGACCTTCTACGAGGTGACAAGTCTGCACCTCCATACCACCGACCACACTAATGCTGCAAAACACATCAAGAACCCATGACCGGGGTACAAAGCCTCTTCCACCGAATATCGATCTCAGGTGACACTGAAGATAACACCTGCTTACTCTGAACTTTCAAATCACTTTTTATTGCCCATCCGAGCTCATGACATCCTCGACAACACCGAGCCGAAATCTTGATCCTTACTTTTAATTATGTGCTACTTACCGTACCTGGCATGCCAATATGAGATTGCGCAAGAATTCCATCATACTCCTGAACCACTAATAGGGGAAACACTTCACCATATGGGAGCCTTTTACTTACCTCATTTTAAGAGAACAATAACAACACTCAAGTGAATTCTCACAATCACCCAACATGCAAATCCTTAAGTAGTGGTCTGAACCACCATAGACCTTCCGGGATCCGCCTACACCTAACAAGCCATAGCACTCGAATACCCCCAAATGAAATCTATTACGACGGCCGACAAGCCCCCACACACATCTGCACAAACCATACATATACACAATCACAGCGAAGGAACTGATCACTGCCGCACATGTGCTATTTCAACCATGGCTACCCTTCTATTTAATTATCCTTAATTGCCTCTAAAATAATAATAACCCCATTCAACTCATAACAAACTCAATCCTCGTTCATCCCTAGTGGCCTTGACTCATGAGACCACGCTGTTTCAATCCCACAAACCATCTCGTACCCTCCTGATGATCTTTCTACAACTCGGAGTTTATTTCTCTCACTCCTCCAACACTATCCTACACGCTGAAAATAACATAGAACACTCCAATCTTTTCCCCCATCTCCGAAATTACGCTGCAAAATCTCAATTCTTAATCATACTGCTGCTCGAAACCCTTAAACACCGCATTCTCTAACTTTTGAATTTACTAGGGCCACTGCTGAGAGTCACCCACTCTGACTGACCCCGAATACAATCAACTCCAAGGTTCTTCTAGCACATGAACATGCTCTCAATGAAGCACGTGACTGAGTCACTACCCTTACAGCTCGCCGAAGCCTTAAGCATAAATTTTGGATCTCCCAAAACCTAACCCTGGTCTAATAGGACCAACTTTTGTGCATATTTATCAAATCCCATGCACAAATACCATTCTACTCCTTTCCCTTAGCTGTAATAACTTGCCAATACGCCGACAATCCGTAACCACATGAGAACACAATCCTACAACCCAACTACATGTGGTGGGACTCCCCCTCTTAGCCCGAAGCTACTCCTTGCACCGCTTTAGACCCTGCCGAGATCCTTTCTTCACTGCTGACATGACCTTGCTCAACCAACCCGTCAAATTCTTCTAAATTATCTTGTAGGCACTTCTTGAATACTCAAATTCTCTAGCATCATTCACATATTCGCCCTCCTGCCGAATAGCCACTAGAATTCCTCACAGAAACTTTCCAACAACACAATCGCCGACCTACTCACGGAAGATAACTCACCTGTGGAAATCGCCAACTAACACCTTTCAACGACGCTGAAATGCACCCCTTTCTGCAACATCAATACCCCATCCTAAGCCGGCTCTAATTCACCAACTTTACCAGTCTGTCGCTCCCCATGAACATCTACTAAATGCGCTACAATATCTTCAAATTCATCGCCACATTGCATCCTTGTTCACCCCTAACAAATCCTCCCTGTTGCATCCAACCTTCCGCCGAATAACCAACATTTCACCTTAAGCTCGAGGACCCACTCACCGTCCCCTAAAACTCTCAAGTCACTCCAAACTTTTCCTCTAGATAGGCAGTTGTCTTACCACTGAACTCATAGGCTACACTGCCACTCTCCCACTTAGTTAAACTCATTCCTATAGGCAACTACCCGACTTCCGTCCCTTATGCCTGCCATTTTGAGATTTAGCCGCCACCTGACACTTCTCACATGTCTTCCTTCATCGCATGCTTCTCGATTGCGGCCTTAATTCAATATCATTCTCTGTATCTCTTGAACCAGTATATCACCACGACTTCAAACTCTCCGAAGATCATCTTTCTCGAGCTGCCTTCATTAGAAATAACTATTCGATTCTGAACCACTACACACCATGATCTCTGACAACCGCTTCTTCAACACTACTTCACAACACTCTGACCTAATGCAACCAAAAAGATATAACACCGACGAACTTAACACATTCTACTCGATCAAACAAGGATACCACAACACAGGTGAATACTCCACCTTGCTCAATAACACCAAGTCTTACTACCTTATCAATCCGAACCGGACCGTTCATAGTCCTAATGCCTTTCCTCCGCCAGAACTAAAATACTGAAACCTCAAAATCACGTCCTGAGAAGACCTCTCTCCAAGTCATTCATTACCCCGACATATGGGCAAGCATTCTACCATCATATCAACACTGCGCGATCACCAATTGTAAGAATCATGATAATCTGAGCATAGCCCCCAAGCTCTCAGGAACACAACTACGGAGCTAAAACAACATAATATCCTTCTGCAGGGCGACAACAACAACACAATCAACTATGTACGGAAAATATCACGCACCATATTTGTAGCACCATTACAATCCCTCAAACTCCCGATTTATAGAAAGTGCTTCGCGACGTATAAGGTTGAGTAGGAAGAAACATAGGCATAAGCCTTAAAGGAATCAAATCGCACGATGAGGAATCAAGAAGAGAAGTACTCCTAACATCCTTGAAGCCTCTCGAAGATATGTACAGACGTCTTCGTACCTATCCGCAAGACTCTACTAGACTTGCTCATGACTCGTGAAACCTACGGGAACCTAGAGCTCTGATACCAAGTTGTCACGACCCAAAATCTATTAAGGTCGTGATGGCGTCACACACCACTATCGGGCAAGTCAATCATTAATTAGTTGAAATAAATTCTTGTTTTAACATTTTTGAAATCGTTACTTTTCACTTTAATACGTAGTAACTAGATAGAAATCCATTAAGTAAAAGCAACTGTCTATTTTTCCAATTTAATAAAAATACAGCCCAAATACATCCCAGAACTCGGTGTCACAAGTACATGAGAAATTTCTAAGGATTTATACAATTATACAAAGCTTGTCTGAGATACAAATTGGACAAGAACTTTTAAAATAAAGTACAAATATATATGAGGAAGACTCTGCCGGCTGCGGGTCGTGTCCAGATGATGCAGCTCGTCTAAGTCTCCAAGTCATCCATATTGCTATGAAGGTACCTGTGCAACAAAATGCACAGCAAGTGTAGCATGAGTACGAAAACAACGTGTACTCAGTAAGTATCCCGCCTAACCTCATAGAGGTAGTGACGAGAGGTCGAATTAGACACTTGCTATAGGTCGGTTAAATAAAATCGAGTGAGGTGCTAAGCATGAGTATCATAGACAATTAAATAATAGTCAGGAATAAGAAATATCAACTTATTTCACATTTTACACTTCAATTCTTCTTCATTTTAACTGGCAATTCAAAACTCCTTAGGACAATAAACATGTATAAATCACAAGAAATAAGCAGCATTTATCATGCGCAAACCAAGAAAATGTCGAGGGTCAAACAGCGCGGACCAACAATAGTAAATTGTGCAATGCCGAGGGTCGAACGACTTAAACCATAGATGCATCTATTTTCCGCGCTCGCGAATCGATCATGCGACGCGGTCAACATAATAATAATAAGGCTAACCTGCTCGCGAATCATACCTGCGACTCAGGTGCTCATAGGTACACGTATTCACATAATAATCCACATTTTTATCAAGAAAACAGCTTATCAAGAAAATGATAAAATTCTCTTTAGGTGAACATGAAAATAGTATTTAAATCATTTCTGGAAATTCATTTTCCAAGTTTGATAAGGTTTTAAATATCAATGATTCATCCGGAACACAATTATGCAGGGAAGGACCCATTCTCTTCTCAATTGATCAAGGAAAATAAGTTCTGACATTTTGAAGTATTCAATTACTAACTCGATAATATCACCGGGCTAATATCATTGATAAAATCACAAGTACAACAGGTAAGGAATGCTAGTGGGTCCTAGACTACCCGGACATGGCATACAGTAGCTACGCACGGACTCCCGTCACCTCGTGTGTACGTAGCCTCCACAAATAGTAACACATATTTAATTAGTTCACCTAGGGGGACAATTCCCCCTCACAAAGTTAGAAATGAGACTTACCTCGCCCCGAAACTTCATAACCGGCTTCCAAGCCCTTCCGACGAATCCAATGGATGCACAACGCCCCAAAACTACCAAATAACGGGCAAAGCAATGAAAATTCACTCTAATACTCGTAACACATTCAAATTATATCATTTCCCAACTCCGCTCAATGAATTGACCAAAATGCCCTCGGGCCCACGTGCCCGAATTCCGAAATTTCTCGAAGATAAACTCTACCCATAGCTTTACTAGTTCAAATATGAAATTTACTCAAATATTCATGCTCAATTCGTGATTAAAATCCAATTTACCAAATTTCTAGGTTTTCTTCAAAAATCCCAATTTTCCCACAATTTTCATGTCTAATTCCATGAATAAACCTTGAACTTAACTTGGAAATGAGAAGGAATCACTTACCTCTTGATGCTTGATGAAAATCACCCTTTGAAATCCTCCAAAATCGCCTTAACCAAGTGAAAGAATTCATGAAATGGCTAAAATCTCGTTAATATAACACACTACCCAGAAAAAACCCCTATGCGATCGCATAGGCCAACTATGCTGCCCAGATTCCTTCTCCTCGATCGCACAACCTTGCCTGCGATCGCACATGCCATTTTCCAGCTCCCTCCAAATTCTTCTCTGCGATCGCACAACCTTGCCCGCGATCGCACAGCCAGCCCCAGGCCTTCTTCGCGATCGCACACGGACTTCTGCGATCGCATAGGCCAAAAACCTCGCCCCTCAATTTCTTCTTCGCGATCGCACACGGACTTCTGCGATCGCATAGGCCAAAAACCTCGCCCCTCAATTTCTTCTTCGCGATCGCATCCCAGGGACCGCGATCGCAGCGCACAACAAAGACACCAGAAGACCGCAACAACAATTCACTCAAAAATGACCCGAAACATACCTGAGCCACCCGGAACCCCGTCCAATCACACGACTGGGTCCCATAACATCCACGTACTTGCTCGAGGCTTTAAATCACCTTAAACAACACCGAAATCATGAATCGCACCAAAATTCAAACTTTATGAACTTAAAATTTCAAACTTCCACCTTCGATGCCGAAACCCGTCAAATCGCGTCCGATTGACCTCAAATTTTACACACAAGTCATATTCGACATTACGGACCGTCTCCAACTTCCAGAATCGCATTCCGACCCCGATATCAAAATTTTCACTTCCGGTCGGATTTCTCAAAAACATTCAAATTTCTATCTTTAGCCAAATGACTTCAAAATGACCTACTGAAATATGAATTCACCTCCGATCGCGCTCCCAACTCCAAAATCACCATAAGAAGCTATTCCCAGGCTCGGAATCCCAAACGGGCATCAATAACACCAAAATGCCTTCCAACCCAAATTTATGAAATTCTTCTAAAAATGCTAACTTCTACATTATACGCCGAAACGCTCCGAGCTATCCAAACCCCAATCCGGACATATGCGCAAGTCCGAAATCATCATACGAACCTTCTGGAACCTTTAGATCCTTTTTCCGAGGTCATTTACTCAGAATTCCAATCATAGTCGATTCTTCCAATTTAAGGCTTCCGAAATGAGAATTTTCCTTTCAATTTAACTTCGAAATTCCCGAATTTCAACTCCGACCATACGCACAAGTCATTATACCTGAAATGAAGTCATAATACCGCTGAACGACGTGCTAGAGCTCAAAACAACCGGTCGGGTCGTTACATTATAAAAAGATATAAATATACATTCAAAGAAAGTATGTTTCAAAGAAGAAACTTCTCTATTCCGAATGATTTTATCTTTAAAGCTTTCGAAATAAACTCACGACTTAAAGGTTTTCAATCGAAGGTTTGACTAGCTTTATTGAGTTTATTGGCTAAGGCCTGATGTGAATAAATTGATGCAGTGCTGAGTTGCTAGTGTTTTTATTGGGTTGTGATTCCCGACATTTGGTTTGCATTCTTCCATTCTCTTTGCGTATTTCTATTATGATGTCTGTTGATTTTATTTGCTGTATTTCTTCCGTATTATTCTATCATACCATTAATTATATTGAATTTTTTTTAGATTGACATTATGTTTCGGTCATTCTTATAATTTTGTCTTTTACTTGATAGACCAGTGGTGTCTTGACTAGTCCTCGTCACTACTCCATCGAGGTTAGTCTTGATACTTACTAGGCACCGTTGTGGTGTGCTCATACTACACTTCTGCGCATTTTTGTGTGCAGATCGAGGTATCTATTGTTAGTAACTGTGCGGGTTCATTGAAGAGGAGACTCAAGATAAGCCTGTTGCTGCGTTCGCAGGCTTCGGAGTCACCTTTCGGTTGATTTCAATTGTACTTACTTATTCTAGACATTTATATTTAGATTCGGTATAGAGATTTCGTAGAGCTTATGACTTGTATTTATCGGGTTTTGGAAAATTGTAAACTCTGTCAAGATTCTATATCGAGACTTTTATATTTCCTTTATTATTGTTGTTGTTCAGTTAAAATGTTAGGCTTACTTAGTCCCTAAGACTAGGTGCCATCACGATACCCAACGGAGGGAAATTTGGGTCGTGACAGTTCTAGAGAGAACCATAGAGACGGTGAGAGAGAATGAAACGAGGGAACATGAGAAGGGGGCGTAGTCGTTTAGGATTAATTATGGTAGGGATTAATCTAGGTCGTTGATTTGAAATAATCAACGGCTCAGATTGAATGGGGGATTGGGTCGGGTAGGCTTCAAAGGCTGGGCTTTATGTGTTGGGATAATTAATTGTGTTGGGGTTCGGGTAGATTAGGCTAAAATTAGGATTAAAAATGGCTATTTGTTAAATGCCCATTTAAATATAGATAAATAATTAATAAAAATAGTTAATAATATAAAAAATGAAATTGATGCTTAGTAGATGAAATTAAAGTAATTAATTAGTATATAAAATAAAAATGACTAATTATTTGGTAAAAAATAGCACAAAATATATACTTAAGCTATAATTGCAAAGTTATTGCAATTATAGCCAAATAATGCCAATATGGCTAATCTGTAAAATAATTAAATCCTAATAGGATCAAAAATGATATATTAAACCAAGAAATATTTTGAAACTATCTGTAATGCAATTTATGATTAATTATTGGATATAAAAGTACTGGATAAATTAGAAATAAATTGATAAAAATATGGAAAAATACCAATTGTTATAAAAACGGATTTTGAAGGTATATATGCAAATTTAAAAATAATTTGAGAAAAAATTGGGTATCGACATCTAACACCAATAGACAACAACAATTCATAACAACGTAAAGCAAGTAATATAAGAAGTAACTCGGAGATAAGAGCTCAGCTTATTCATAGTTTCCCAAAAATAGTTCCGCTTTTCAAGTATAATAGTGAAAATCCCAAATCTTTTATCGAAAATTTGTCAAAAATATGAGTAAATTGAAAATTGTAGTCTTCCTTGAAAACTATAATTTTTCCAAAACATTTCCACGGTAAATGCTTCATTTTCAAATGGCATGAGAAAAATACATCTCCATGCCTATATTCAATACGTGTGAGAAGTCATAAATGACGTGATATTGTACGACATGAGGAAAAATGCATCTCTATGCATGTATGTCAAGTGTGCATATCAAATGCTATGAAACTTAGTGATAAAACCATATGCATACTCTCAAAGTATCAATTCACTCAGTCCTCCCAATCACTCAGTCCTCACAGCCACTCAGTTCTCACAGTTACTCGGTCCTCTCAATCACTCGTCACTCGACACTCGCACTCAGTAGGTACCTGTGCTCACTGGGGGTGTGTACAGACTCCGGAGGGGCTCCTTCAGCCCAAACGCTATAACAAGCCAATCATCGCATATATCAGTAAAACATCATGCGGCGTGCAGCCCGATCCCACAAACATCCTCACCATCAGGCCCTCGGCCTCACTCAGTAATCAATCTCTCCAGTCTCTCGGGCTCTCAATGTCATGAAAATCAGCCCAAAAATAATGATGTGATGTATCAATAAATTGTAACAGAGATATGATATGCATATGAGAGAGTATGACTGAGTATGTAATACAATGAAAGCAGATAGCTCAACAAAAGAAATGAACTTAGTTTTTCCCAACAGGATAATCATGTAGCCTAGACATGGATTCTAACATGGATCACAGCTCAATAGCTCTAATACAAAGAGATTTCATGGTTACACATAAGGTAAGGTAACTACACAGTACAACAGAAGTAACGGAGTCACAATTCACATGGTGCACGCCCACACACCCTCACCTAGCATGTGCGTCACCTCAACACCGATCACATAACATATAATTCGGGGTTTCATATCCTCAGCACTAAGTTTAGAAGAGTAACTTACCTCGAACAAGCAAATTCCAATACCGAGCAAACCAAGCGATGCACCAAAAATGTCATCTCACGCCTTTCGAACTCCGAACGACTCGAAACTAACCAAAAACAACTCAAATACATCAAACAATGCTAAAGGAACCAATACAGTCGAACCCGACAAAACTCAAAAAATCCGACAACTCATTCAATTATGATTCCAACTCTACTAATTTCATCCAATTCTGACTCTGAATCGATGTACAAAACTCAATTACTCACTGTAGAAAAGTTTCTGACAAAAAATCTCCAATTCTCCAATCAAAATATGGATTAATTCAAAAATGAAATTCTGTGAACATATTAGAATAAGAAAATTGTAGTTATATACTGAACCACATGAAAAGACGAGAAGAATGCCACAATTCAATTTTTTGCCATTTCAAGCCAAATTCTACTACGGACCTCCAAATCATAATCTGTATGCGCTCCTAAGTCCAAAATCACCCAACAGAGCTAACGGAACCATTAGAAATACAATGTGAGGTCAAATACTAAAAAGTCAAACTTGGTCAAACCTTTCAAATTAAAATCTTCTAGCATAGAATCATTCTTCCAAATCAATTCTTAATAACCTGAAAACCAAAACCGACAATTCACATAAGTTATAATACATCATACATGGCTTCTCATGCCCAAAAAGTACCGAGCGTAGTGCAATTGCTCAGAACGACCGGTCGGGTCATTACATTTTGGCTAGTTCCGAGTCGTTCAGAGGTTTATTTGCGCGGGATGACGTTTTCTAAAGTATTATTTGTCTTGCCCAGTATTGGATTTGGCTTGTTCGAGGTAATTAACATATCTAAACTGGGATTTGAGGGTAAATATCCTTGTGAACTCTTATATTTGAGATGGGTTGGGGTGTAATGCACATGCTAGGTGACAGGTGTGGGTGTGTGCACCGAGGTGTTCATGATCCGGTTAGTTCTTAGGCTACTATATTCCTTTTTTTTTTATCACGTTTCTTTGTTGTCATGTTTTCTCCATTTATATGACTACGTGGGATATTATTCATGCTAGAAATCATGCCTAGATACCTGGTCAATTGTTTGAGAAATGATAGGCTATTTCTGCAATGTTGCGCTTTTTGCCTTAGTCTTAGTCACATTGTATTGTCTTGATAGTCACGTATGCATGTTATTTCTCTGTCTCTGTGCACTTTTGATATGATGTCACACATGTTATTGGTGTCCTAGTACATGACATGAGTTTGAACTGTATTGAGGCATATTGTGATATTCCGTGTTATATTGTTGGATTGTGTTTCAATGATGATGTCTTCATATTAAGACTTGAGCGGATTGATACTGATGTGGGCCATAGATTCGTAAGAATATGGATAAATGGATTAGGTAGGCACGTCGCAATGGTTATATTGATATTTAGGTGACGCGTATTCCAGGCCCCACATTGGGTTGCATTGATTTGAGGCTACGCGTGCACCAGGCCCCATTATTTGGGCTTTGTGATTATGATTAGTTCTTGGGTAGGATCCTCCCTTCCAGAGTCTAACATGCCAGCAGTGGGCGCATGCAAAATGTTATATACATGTGCTTGATTATGGGCAGTTATGTTAGGAACACATAAAGTGCTAAGTGTGATTATTTGATGGATCCACATTGATACTATTTATTTGATATATATTTATTGTGTGTGATCAAGTGGAGAACTTGAGAATGGCACGCTAAGATTGTGTGAACTTAATGATTTCACTGTGAGGCTGATTACCTGACAAGTATATTTGACATATAGGCATAGAGATGTACCTTCCTCATGCTAGAAAATGGTATAACATTTGATTACTTGACACAAATATTTGACATGTAGGCATATAAATGTACCTTCCTCATACTAGGCATTGATATGACATTTGATAACTTGACATAAATGCATAGACATGCATTTTTCTCATGCTATCTGGTAAATGTAAAGTCTTATCTGATATTGTAATTGAAAAAAAACACAGTTCTTTTGATAAAATCATGTTTAATTGATTTCGATGGTAAGAATTATACTTGGATTGTTATACTTGAAATGCATGTCTACTTTCCCGTATCTGTGAACGAGCTGAGGATTACATCTCTTGATTTATATTCCTTTACTATCTTCACTAAATTGTTATGAATTGTTATTGTCTATCTATGATGGACACTAACATTCTTCCGAGCTCGTCACTACTTTCAATCTGAGGTTAGGTTTGTTACTTATTGAGTACAAGGGGTTGGTTGTAATCATACTACGCTTCTGCGCCTTGCGTGCAGATCTTAGATTTGATGTTGATGTGTATGGCGAGAGCTGTCATAGAAGATGTACATACATTCCGGTGATAGTTTCAACTTGTCCTTGGTAGCTTTAGATTTTTGAAATTTGATTTACGTTCATTTTGAACATATGGTGTATTTATTTTGTACCAACTTTGTAAATTCTAAGTCCTAGAAGCTCATGAATTATACTACCTATCCTTGGGAGCTTGAATAGAAATCCAGTCTTGTTACTCTTTTGCTCTTATTATTCTCATATGAGTTGTGTTGAATGTTACGTGGCTTACCTAGCAGGTTGGGTTAGGTTCCATCACGACTAGTTGAACTTTGGACCATGACAATTTGGTATCAGAGCTCTATGTTCATAGGTTATATGAGTCATGAGCAAATGTCTAGTAGAGTCTTGCGGATTGGTAGGATGAAGTCCATATCTATCTTCGAGAGGCTACATGGCATGTAGAAAATTTCCCATCTATCTTTCCTTATCGTCCGATATTGATTCAGCTCGAAGCATATTTCTTTAAACTCCTTCTACTAACTCGTACGAGATGTTGAGCACTCGATATCAGTTATGCACTAACGGACTATGATGTTATGGATGAGGTACGAGATGTGTTCTCTGTGTTGTGGTGTTAGGCCAGTCTGGAGTACTTGAGGCCAGGTTCATACCGTAGCTTGGACTTGATGGTTTCAGTTGTGTGAGTATGTGCATTTGGACTAATATGCCCAGTAGTATCCCTAAGGGTGGGATTTATGGCTCGGTGAGTGGTTGGATAGCTATATGATGAGTATGGTGTGACTGCAAGATGTGTTCAGATGGCTTCGAGGTGATGAGAAGAGTTTTCTTGAAGTAGACTCTTATGTCTTGTTGGCGAGTTTAGACTCGAGAAGATTAAGTGATTGTATAGTGATTATGACCAGATGGGGTCATAGAAGGGTTCCAGTTAGGACTAAGTAAGTGGGTTATCTCCCGCAGAATGTTCTGAGGTTCTGTGATTCCTATGATTTATATGTGGAGCGTTTTTCTTCTACCTGTGGGTTATATGTGCTGCAATATCTTGAGGAGGTTGGCTCGACTATCACAAGAATGAATGTGCATTTAGCAAAAGATTTAAGGTATTTTATGATTTGTGCTACATGAGTTCATGAAGGGTTTTTTTGCATTGCAGTGCGGGAATATGCAATAATGAAGTAAGGGTATTGTAGGTTATCAGATGTTGTGATCTATGACTTTAATCCAAGTGGGAGGATACTATTCACGATTAGATTGCATGGTAATGTGTTACGTTAGTTTTTGTCTGAGCCATATAAGTAAATTAGTTATGACTTCAAGAGGTTGATTTCAAGAATGACTCGAGTAAGGAGGTTTCTGGGTTCATGATGTATTACACTTTATAGATACTAAAATCTTGGAATGATTTGGGTATGTTATTCTTGATGGATGTAATATGCTAAGAAAAGGGAGTCACTCGGTTGATTTAAGGTGGGGTAACGTCTTTAAGGTTTTTTGTTTACTAATGGAGCGCAGGTCGTTCGACGTATTTTGGTGTTGTATTTGAGATTAGAATAGGGTGGATGACTCTCGAGAAGGTTCTAATGCGTTCAAGATTCATATGTGTCATTTGAGGAATTTCTGGATGTGTAAATTGCAAAGATTTGAGATTTACATTGGATAGTGTCCGGACTCACAATATATTTATATCATTATAGATTCTACATTTCAATATCAGAGAGGTTAAAGAAACAACGTCAGATTCACATAAGGCCTCTTTAGAGTAGGTATCTCGGATGTTGTATTTTGACACCTAAGAGGGTATACAGTGGCTTATGGGTTTTAGGATGACGAGGTTTCATGCTAGGATCTCTTGTAGAGAGCTTTGGGTTAAGGATCGTAGTGTACTATCAAGGAGAAGTATTTACTTAAAGGCAATTCGGAAGGAACTCAGAGAAATAGTACATCTTGGTGGTATATTGGATCAACATGGTAACATATAAGATTAGTTCTTTTGGTTTTTATGATGTGGTGAGATTTTACAGATTTTTTGTGGCAATACTATAGGGTTTAGCAACCTGCGTGACTTGGTTGAGTTAGATAGATTCAGTTATAATCGCTTGGTGTTGTGCTAATGGGTTTTGAACAGTTCTCTATGATGTCGACCACAACTTTGGGTAGAGAGTTCTACAGGCATGAGGAGTGTATTGTGCATTGTGATATTCTCCTAGATGGGGTCAGGTGGAAGGTTCCTAGCTGATGAAATATGTATTATGATGGTGATTTTGAGATGATAATGGGATTATCGTATTTTCATATGATGGAATGATAAATGTGGTGCTAGGTGTGGGATTGAGATATACATATACAAGGCTGCAGTTCTGTTTCAAAGGTAATGTCATGATATTTCCACATCACAGATGGTTTCGGATGTTTAGAAAATGTTGGTACTATTTGGTATCACCTGACATAAGTGTGCATTTCAGAACAGCGCATTGTGTTTTACTTGCGGATGATTGACTGGAGTTATGGTAATCGCCTAGTTGATCGACTGTTGATGTTTATATTTTGTTATGTAGCATAGAAGAATTATGGAATTATTTCTCGTGAGATGATTGTGCATGAGAGATGTGTCAGTCATTTGGGTGGTCGAGTCAGGATCGGATAGGGAGATTTTTGTATTCTTGTGAATTGGAGACTGGGAGTCTCAAAGGTGGACTATCACTTGGTTGTGGACTGTGAAAATATAGCCAGTGTTAGAAAGCTCACGGTATGTGCTATGGATATGTTTCAGTTGGCCTTTGGGAAGGTTATCTACTCATTTCAAGAGGATCGAGATCAATTTGGAGGACACTGGAAAGCCTAATGAGAATGTGTATTCAAAATCGGGTAGCATTTATTTGCTCAGCACAACTGCTAGGGTGTGTCATCAGTTAGAGTTGATCTTATTCGTGTCTGATTTGTTCCATTAGTTACTCTTCTATGCTACGATGGGTTGTAAGACTGTTGACTATGTACACATGATACGATTTTGTTTGGGCCTAGTAGCAAAATTCGAGCAAGATGGATTTGGGGTTGTTGAATAGTTGATTGCACCTTAGTTATGGTTTTTCTGTTTGTGGTATTTTGTTCTATATGTTTCTACATGGTTATGATCATGCACATTGCGTATTTGTTGTTGATATGCATATGGTTGTTGATTATGAGCATCATGGTTTGAGATATTTCATGTGGACCGGTGTTTTGACTGGGTTGCTCATCGCTGCAGAGTTATGTAGGGATATGATCCTTTGTGTTTATCTTGTATGGTTTGGTTATCCTTTGTGTGATGGGTTCATAGAAGTGATCTTGTGTTGGTATTTGTTAAGCTTGCGAAATGCTTCTCTCATTTGATTCTCTTTCTATTTTAGGTACATTTAGGTTGTTGCATGTTTGGTGCACGGATTGCACTGTATGTGGCTATATGGTATTGGTGTGGCATGTCGCTTGAACAACTTGTAATGGATGAGGTGAGGTTATTGGACCTGATAAGTGTTATTGGATTTGATTAAGGTATGTTTGGAAGAATAACGTCTCTAGTCAGCTTAGAATTTGGAAATGATTCTTATCGAGCAGAAAGCTCCACCACTTGCTGATATGATGAGTGGTTATGACTTTATGCCTGTTTCTTTCATCAGTGACAGTGTACGAAGGTTTATAACAAGGTTTTGTTTTATATGAGGTTTGATATCGTTACTTGGTCTATTATTGTAAGGCCCCGAAAAAATTGGCTAAGTAATTTAGGATTTCGGGGTGTCAGGCAGGCTAATTATAATATTTTATGTGCTATAACTGTGATGCAAATGAATTGGATGTGGTAAATAAGTATATAAGTCATGTAATAAGCAATATGGGGTCCAAAAGGAGGCCTAAGTCTAAGCCAAGTGGGAAAATTTCATAATAGGCTTAAATTCCAAATGTGTTTGCACAAGTCCACACTTTGAACTAGAATATCTAAATATATCTAAGGTTTTATATGATTAAAAACCTATTAAATGAAAGGTCTTTGATTCTAATTTCCAACTCTTTAAACCGTTCGTCATTTGGACATTCCTACACAAAGGTTGGAAAAATGCGATCCTGTGTCAAATCTGCGATCGCAAAATCAATATGAGGTCCGCATAATTGATCTGGACAGCAAATCTGGTCGCAAAATGGGCCAGTGTAGCCTAGTTTTGGGCACATGTTTCGCGATGCATTTTGTGGCCCACATTATTGTTTTGCGGTCCATTATGCGATCGCAGCCCCGATTTTGGAGGCTTATTTTTCCTATTTTTATAACTCGAACCCATTTTGATAAATAGGATTAGGGGCTTCATTTGGGGTCATTTTCTACTGATTTTAGATAGGGTTGAGAGCATATAGAGAGAGAAAGAGGGGACCTAGATTCATAATCATCCAAACCTTGCTCAAGTAGAATCGAGGAAGATAACCACTAGATTGTCCTCCATCCGGGTAAGTCCTACTCCCATGATTTTATGTAAGAGGTTAAGGGTTCAATTATGTTGTGGGGGTTAGAAATAGGCCATGCATGTGGGACTAAGTTATAGTATGTGATATAAAAGAACTAATTAGGGTAGTTCATGTTAAAATTGGTTGAGGGAAGAAGGAATTGCCATTTTTAAACCTTGTAGTCTACTTCACATGTTAGGTGTTTGATGAAATTCCTAAGAGAGTTACACCATGGGTAATCTTCCTAATTATTAATTGATTTCCTCTATCTCCTTATAGATTGTTATTGCTAGAGGTGTTGGTGTATTGTAGAAACGTAAGGAAAAGCTCTTTGAGGTATGTATGCTTAACTCTAACCTTCATAGAATGAACTTATTGGTGTCAAATACCGGGTATGAGTTCCTTGTTTGATTCTATGAAGAATTGATGGTTTCAATGTGTTAATTTGGGAAACTCCTGTTTCCGTATTGTTCTAAGTTGGTACCATGTCACTATGCTTACTTGAAAATATAAATTATGATTATCGTGCTCTTTTCTTTATTATGTGTACGGATCCTTATATGTTGGTTCTAGTTAATATGAAGGATGATTATACGAAACGGTTAGAGAGAGGAATGTAACACAAATTGTTAGATGTGTCCAAGTGCCAAGAATTGTATAATAAATGATGGATAAAGGAATGTGAATCAAATAACTAAAATTGATATGGTTATGTCCTGTAGTGAGATGGCTTAGCTGATCGGGCCGAGATCGGACTCCATGCTGTACACATGGTGGAATTTGCATCGAAGTATGATATTAGTAATGTCTCACTTTTTCAAGTGAGATGGCTTAGTCGGTCGGGCCGAGATCGGACTCCGTGTGAAAACGACACGGTGGTAATATGAATTATGATGCTGATGATGTCTCACTTGGGATGGCTTAGCCGGTCGGGCCGAGATCGGACTCCGTGTGAAAACGACACGGTGGTAATATGAATTATGATGCTGATGATGTCTCACTTGGGATGGCTTAGCCGGTCGGGCCGAGACCGGACTCCGTGTGAAAAAGACACGGTGGTATTATAAAATTGTGGAACTTGGCTTTAAAGGACTACTATTCAAAATATGGAATAACGGATTAAGAAACCATGGTGACCCTTGTTTGCATTCCTCCTATTTCTGTGAAATGTTATTTGATGTCTCTAATTGCATTATTACATGTTTGTTGTTTGTTCTATCTAGAGTAGATTTTGTTCATACATACTAGTACTATTTGATGGTATTAACGTCCCTTTTTACCAGGGGTGCTACATCTTATTATGGATGTAGGTGGCTCTGTAGCTGGTAGCGCTGATCGCATGTAGCGGTGCCTTCTCTTTCTCTCCACAACAGTCTTGGTGAGCCCCATTTCCTTTCGGGGTTATGTATAGATATGTCACATTTCTTTTGCTTATGTTGTTACGCTTTGAGGTATAGCCGGGGCCTTGTCGCTGGCAGGGTCACTTTGTCTTTTCCATCTTTATAGGCTCCATAGACATATCGTAGGTGGTGTCGGGTACTAAAAAATATGAACTAGAAATGTTTTTATGTGGCATAATGTCCCCTTCGTATTTATTAATTGTAATATTCTGGATATTATGGTTGAAACTGCTAATGAAAACAAAAATGGAAGTTTATGAAAATATTATAAAGTATGATTGATAGAATCTATCTCTTAATTATTCATAAATTATCTTGGGTAGAATGAAACCTAACAGGCTTGCTCAGTTGGGTTTACTCGGTTGAGCGCCGGTCCTGCTCCCTGGTTTTGGGGCGTGAAAATTATTGAGCAGCTATTCTGGTCGGAAGTTATTGCTATGAGAATATGGGTTATGTGGTATATCATGTGATTACATGTTGGGGTATGGTTATGGCTTGATTCGGCTTATTCAGACTTATATAGTGTATAGATGCGAGAATTGGGTCTTATAATGAATTTCAGATGTTGGGGTTAGGGTTCTAAGGTTTATTGACTAAGGTTGATGTAAGGATCTTCGGTTAGGTTGTGTTGTCAGGCTTATAAGGATTGGGATAATGTGGGATCACCCACGACTATTTTTATGGTGAGGTTATACGGTGATTCGATGGCTTTGGAACGACTTTTGGCATGTTCGAGGATGAATGTACGTTTAAGTGGGGGAGAATGTAATGACCAGCGCGGTTATCTTAAGCGTTTGCAATCAGTTCAATGGTTTGAGGTTATTATGAGTGGCTTTATATGGTGTATTATGAATTGTGTGTATCGTCAATTTTGGTCTTCGAGTTGTTCAAAATTGATACTGAAGAATGATTATTAAATAGAAAGCATTAAGTTAGAAGAGTTGACTGAGTTTAAATTTTTTGTATTTAACCCCAGATCAGAGTTTTGATGGTTCCGTTATGCCGGATAGTGATTTTGGACTTGGGTGTATGCCCGAATTTGCATTTGGATATTTCTAGAAGATTTCGGCACTATTTGGTGAAAGTTGGCAATTTGAAGGTTTGGAGTTCATAGGTTTGATCGGGAGTTGACTTCGATTTTATCATCTTCGGTTGATTGTTCTGAGAGTTGGAATATGTTCGATATGTCATTTGGAACTTGTATGCAAAATTAGCGTTCATTCTGGATAGGTTAAGCTTGAATTAGACGCTTGGTTCGAAGTTTGAAGTTTATGAACGTAAGAGATTAATCTTGATCGATGATTTGTGGTTATGATGTTGTTATGTAGGATTTAAGGCCACGAGCAGGTCCATATTAAGTTTTGTCACTTATTGGTATGTTGGACGGGGTCTCGAGGGGCTCGGGTGAGTTTCAGATATGTTTGGGTTGTGTTGCGCTCGTTCTTGATATATCTACATGGTGTCTTCAAGAATAAGTGGTAAAGAATTAAGCAAATGATCTACAAATTCTATTTTTATTGAAGCATTAGATTCATATCATAATTACAGAACCATAGCAAAAAGAATCATCGAGTTTCGACATCGTATGAGGGAGTTATGCTCATTTTAGTGTAAGATAAGAAAGTTGGTTGTCACGCCCCTAACCTGGGGGGCGAGACCGGCACCCGGTGCCTCACTTATCCTTGTGTACCAACTTGCAATTAAGGGACTATGAACATATAATGTCATATTTTGTCCATGGGTCGCATTACAAGACAATTTACAAACGCTGACTAAACATCAATATAAAGTTGGCTCGACAAGGTCGTCATAACTACTACAGCTGGCAAACCAACAAAATATACATACAAGGCTTACAAGCCCAACATACTGCACTAACTGACAGGATATATTTACAATCCTCTACCGATATATGTACGGTGATCGGAATAGGAACCCGACCTATCCATATCATATATATACATATATACACAAGATGTACCAAAAACTCTAGACCCGACAACTCCGAAAGACGCGGAGTTTACCGATCAAGATGAACTCGGGAAATACCTACTGAGGAGGTCTACTCGTCTGGCTATTTGACCCTGAACGTATGAAATGCAGCGTCCCCGACAAAAGGGATGTCAGTACGAAATAATGTATCGAGTATGTAAGGCAACAAAATAACTAAAAGCTAAAACTGAATTGATAATATAATAACTGAAAGTAACTAGGAGTCAAAGATAATCTGAAGATATGCTTACCTGCTAATACTGACTCAACTCTCTCAATATAGTAAGTAAAATAGTTGTCCGTTCTTATAGGGCTCGGTATATATAACTGCTCTATCGTAGTAGGCTCGCTCATAGGTGCTCAGCCATACTAGGCTCTATATCTAGGCCATTCTAGGCTCGGTCATAGGTGCCCGGACACAACAGACTCAGTATATAACTTACCATCTGATTAGAGGTTGCCCAATAGGGACCTGTCTACCGATTATAGCTCGATGGTGGTGAAAATATTGTAATAGTGTATATATATAGACCCTCAGCTCTCTTAACTGCAAGAAAACAATACTCAATTGAATATAAAGTCTCGATAAGGGAGAATACTGTAACTTATGAGACTAGGATAATGTATATAAATTCGGGAGTATGAACTTGTCATTATGCCTCGTTATCAAATACATGTAGTTACGAGATCATGCCTAAATGAAGGAAGGGATTAGCCTTAACACACCTGAGTCGATTTTTTTGACAATCCTTCTAACACACGCCAATGGCGATGAAACATGTAACGGCGAATCGAAATAGGGGAAAATCCGTATGATATTCTTGAGAAATATTGTACGCTTATCTCTTAGAATCGCAAAATCTCGTTGCGATTACACATTATATAACTTCCTTGCAAACCTCTTAAAATTGCAAATCTGTATTGAAGCTTCATCTGTTTCCTTCAATCCGTATAGAATTGCAAATCTCTTAGAATTGCAAATGTAACATATGAATTTTAATGATTATGTTGGAGCCTTTATCAAAGAGAGTGGCCCCACTTGGATGACTTAGTCACAAAATTCTTCTTAAAATGTGCCACCTTTTTACATGACTTAAGAGTCATTTCTTGGCTTGATCAAGATAACCTTGGGCTGCCACGTTAAGGGCAGATCCTTATCAAAAAATTATCCACTTGATTCCTTAATTAATTTGTTAATCCCCCATTAACTAATAATTACCCAATTATCCACATAATTAGGAATTATCTCAAATTACATAAATACTACTCACTTTTAACACGCTTTGTACACCTTACTATTATGGTCATGTGGTACCTTGTATGGCACTAGTTCATAAATATCGGGTATTATAGCTTGGACCGTATTTTATCCCAAAATGTCAAACTTCGATGAAATTTTCTTTGATTCGCTTACCCTCCCACCTTCACGAATTTTACTCATCTCATGTTGAAATAGCATAATGTTTATAATCTCAAAATAATCTCTTTCCCGAACTTACGTCGATTAACTTACGACGAAACTTCAACGTACGAAAATGGGGGATGTAACATCTCATTTCCGAGCTTATATCAATTTACATATGGAGTACTTTCACGTACGAAAACACGAGGTGTAACATCATTCCTCCCTTTGGAACATTCGTCCTCGAATGTTGACTAATGCACTTATCATTTCCATAACATATGTCTTCTGAATACTTTAGTACTCTACTTGCCATCTAGGCAACTGTTCCGTGAATAATTTCAAAGGCCAGGGCATTCCCCCCTTTAGACCTATTTCTCACACCATGAGTTATGGTCGGAATCCTTTCAATCTCGTGACTGTTGCTACCTTGTATCATGCATCATGTACGACTCTGACCTTGTAAATGTGCCTATGCGACTCTTCTCTCCTTTTTCCTCCACCTTTTAGCCAATATCTAGGCCTCACTTTGTGAACATATTCCTAACTATAACAAGGTGTTCTTCTTGGAGCCTATAGGTATACTGAAGTTCTTCGCTCGGTACTTTGTTGAACTTGCGAATATTTATATACCTTGTTTCACAGATCCCTTATCCATCCATATGAATTTATTGCATCAAGGTAGGTCATATTATACCATAAATTGTACTTCGATTTATCGTTACTGAGGTTTGCTACCAAACTCCAGGTTACTCTCGTTACTTATCCTATATGTATAAATTTACGTCATTTAACGCTTCTTCATTATTTTTCATCTTAAGACTGATGGACTAATATCATCTCATACTTTGTAACTTGTATCCATCCATTGTTGATTCACCTCAATGTTGATCTACAATCTACCACTTGAAGACTTGAAGCTTCTTACGTTGCCGCTAGGGCCCACGTCTCATCGGGGCCATCTGGAGTAATCAGACTGATCCACCTAGGGGTGATATTATACTTCCATAACCGTATTTATATAATCCCAATATGATTCACCTTACGTGGGTATTTTAATCCCGTAGAATCATGAAATCCTCTTCAAATCAGTACTCAACCGAACACCCAAACGTCATCGTTTATCTATCACAATTACACCTTTATTCTACTACCAGGGCAGCATTCCATAACTTAGAGAAACCATCAACTCTTCTTGTTTTCATGAGCTTAATCCTGAGGACTTATCCATTTTTGTCACCTTCTCACTTGCCCTTTCCTTATCCTTACTCTTGTCTTTCTAAAACCTTGTCGCTCTACCATACTTTAGTTTGCGATTTACACATATCCATTTATACTACTCGCAACCTTCCTTCAACTTGCTTGCACCATAGATTTCCTTGTGTCATTCTAGAACATCAAGCGGGACATCACATCGTCTCAAACTCTTCTTTACTCTCTTAACTAGACCTCTCGATACCTAGAAACCATAGGCTGGAAGGTATGCCACTGACGACGCTGCTATCATTCCTGGATACTGAATCCCAGTGCTTCTACCCTTCTATCTGAAGTATGGACTATTCACAACCTTATGTACTTGAGTATCTCGTACGTTGTTCACCTTTACCTTACTTGCCTTAAAATCTTGCATCACATCTTTTATCTCTTTCATAACCTTCCTTACCCATAGGTATAAATTACATCCACAACTTGAAGCTATATTATAATACTTGCACCTCTGGTGCACAATTCGGTGGGAGCTTCATACTGACTTCTTATGAGGTTGGTACTTCTTCTAATTAGCTTTATCGTAAAGCTGTTATAGAATATGGTTGTTGTACTATCTCTCTTGTACCTCTGATATTAGAGTAAGTATGTTCTTAATCACTATTTCTATAATTTTCTTGGTCTAATAATCAGACTCCTAATTTATTTTGTTGGTTTAACTCTTTAGTTTCCTCTTCCTGTTGATCGACTTTTATGTAGGCTTAAGCCTACTGTTCTGCCGCTCATGATATCAGTTATTTCTTTAGCCTTTCATGGACGCTATGGAATATCCCTGATACAATCATTTTAACAATTCAATCTTTTTTCTATGACCTGGACTCAATTCTTTCTTTCAACATATATTCTGCATGGATAATATCCCGAAATCTTGAGTGTGTTCATAACGTAACTAACTCTGGATTATTGATCAAATAATTCCTTTCGTTCCTTCTCAGCTTTCTTTAAATGTAAGTTATTACCTTTATGTCCCCTTGTTGCGTGCATACTTAGCTTTATCTTGGTTCCCACACATGCCGGAATTTTTGTGAAACTCATATGATCTCGAATATTACTTTTGATTTTACTTCCCATTCATTAGCCACGGTAGGTGCTACTTTCTTATGGGGTGCATACAATGTTGTTGTGAGACTGTTGTTACAACACCATTTTCTCTTTAGTTCATTGTGCTTAGGTTGAAACCTTCTTCTTTATTTCCTCAGCAAGTCTTTCGTTATAGTACTTAAGGACCCTCTGACTCTTGTAAAGCTGCGAGCTTATTACATCGAATACTCGACGGAATTTTTGATGTCCTTCCTCGCCTATAATTATTCATAGTTACTTACCTTCACGCCTTTGTGCTTGTAGGATTGCTTCTGAACTGATATTTTGACTGTCTTCCCAGTGGCACTCTCTTTTATTTTCGTAACACTCATATGGTACCTTTAACTACCCCGACTTGTCACGCCCCAAAACCAAGGAGCGCGACCGGCGCTCAACCGAGTAAAACCGACTGAGCAAGCATGTTAGGCTTCATTCTACCCAAACTAATTCATGAATAAATAGGAGATAAATTCTATCAATCATACTTTATAAATATTTCATTAACTTCCATTTTGTTTTCATTAGCAGTTTCAACCATAATATCCAGAATATTACAATTTTTATAGATATGATGAAAAACATATTTGCCAAATACCAATATTTCTAGTTTAATTCCAATACCCAACGCCACCCACAACCTGTCTGCGGAGCCTCTAAATACAACTGAAAAGAAATATGGAAATGCCGGCAACAAGGCCCCGGCTACAGCTCAAATGAAAAGTACACAATGACCCAATGACACAGGACCCCGAAATGAAGTGGGGATCGCCAAGTTAGCTGGAAGGGACATACCGATATCGCCGATCTAAGCCGCCTACTGTGGAACCACCTACATCCATTTAAAGATGTAGCGCCCCCGGCAAAAGGGGCATTAGTATTGTTGAATACTACTAGTATGTAAGCTAAAAAAATCATCTTTCAAAATAGAGTTAACCATACAAGAAGAAGAAAGTCATAGAAACAATCAAGTAACAATCATTAATATCCAAATACCCACGCGAAACTTAACGATAGTCAACCTACGGAAGTAACACGCATCTCCTTAGAAAGATCAATAATGCAATAAGAAGAATTCAAGAATTCAATGAGAAACATAATCACCATCACAACATCAATTAAGGAGTCACACAAGCTTTCAAGAGAATCATTTAAACAGGTAGGAAGGCAGTCATGGAAATCACATAGCACTTCTCAGGTCTAGAGAATCACAAGTAGGGGTCACATAGTTTCTTATTTCGACTTTCCATCCTTTTGGTTAATAGTCTCTTACTGCCAAGTGCCACGATTTATAATACCACCGTGTCTTTTTACATGGAGTCCGGTCTCGGCCCGACCGGCTAAGCCATACCAAGTGAGACATAACCAACGTCATAATTTATATTCATGTTTCAGATGTAAATACCACCATGAGTACAACATGGAGTCCGATCTCGGCCCGATCGGCTAAGCCGTCTCACTGGGAACAGTGAGACATAACCAACATCATAATTTATATTCATATTTACGATGTAAATACCACCATGTGTACATCATGGAGTCCGATCTTGGCCCGATCGGCTAAGCCATATCACTTTGGGACATAACCATTTTATTCATTTACTCAATTTACATTTAATTTCCATCATTTATCACACAGTCCTTGTCACTTGGACACATTTAACAATTCGAGTCAAATTCCCCTCTTTAACTGTTCAATAGCATCATCCTTCCTATTAACGAGAGCCAACATACAATGAATTGTATACATAATAAAAAGAGCATGAAGAATCATAATTCACATTTTCAAGTAGCATGATGACATGGTAACACATAGAAAAATTTGGGAATAGAAACCTTTCATCATAGCACATTAAGAAATCAATTCCATATGATCAAGTAAGGGACTCATACCAAGTATTCAAACACCAATGATTCGATTCTAAGAAGAATGGACTCATCCATACATACCTCAAAGAGCTTTTAGGCAATTTCCACATTCTAGAAGTTATTTTAAACACTTGGGTTGAGACTCGTTTCGTAATCTGTTTCATATATTTTCTCATTTCATAGGCATCATTAGGCACAATTATAGACTTTATCCACACTCTATTTTCCTAGTTCATTTAATTCATTTTCAAACATCTTTATAGTTCATCATCAACTTGGCACAATCAATCAAGACATTTTAATACACATACGAGCAATTAGGAGTATTAGGCATATCGAGTTTTCCTCACCTAGTTGGTATACTGGTTTTCATTTAACGTACAACTCAAAGCCATACCATTTTTAATAAGCAACCCATACTTTAAACATCTATCATTCTATATAAGGCTCGTTCGGCATAGTCAAGTTTATGAGTTTATAGGGGATAACCCAGAATGTAGAAATTAGGGATTTGGACCGGTTCATACTTAAACTTACGAAAATATTATAGAATTCAATTCCGAGAGATAACGTTCAGCCCACATACCTGATTGAGCTTTCCTTAAGTTACTACAACGTTTCGAAAATCCTAGCAATCCCAATCTATTTCGAGATATAACAAAATTGAACATATATTAGGAAGATATTCATAGTATTAGCTTGTTTGAGCATTCCATCAAATACTAGGTGTGCATTAAGTCTTTAAGGCCCTTTTATAGAGGATTTCATCAACCTTCAGCCCATCCCTAAATATTTTTAGCTCAATAATGTTCCTACACCTGTTGATAGCACATGCAAGCAAGATAACAACTCCAATACCCACAAACGTTATTGATAATTACCCATCTTTAGCTAAAATTCGAAATTAAGGGTTAGGGTGTAGAATCTTACCTCCAGGTTGAAGACCTAGTGTGTTTTCCTTGTTAATCTTCAAAGATTTGTGTAAGAATTGAAGAATGATTTAATGGAGATCACTTTCTCACTCTAGGGCTCCCTCTCTCACTCTAAAGCATCAGATTTTTTCTCAAAAATGACCCATTGCGTGTATTTAACAAAGTTGGGTCGGGTTATAAAGATAGAAAAATTGATAGTCCAAGATTCCAGACCTGGCGTCGCCAGGCTAAAACCTGGCTAAAGCCTGGTCTAGCCTGGCCTCGCCAGCCTAAAGCCTGGTCTAGCCTGGCCTCGCCAGCCTAAAGCTTGGTCCAGCCTGGCTAAATCCTGGTCTAGCTGTGACGAAAAGTTTCAACTCCCCAACGCATTGTTCAACCCAAAACTCCGAAAATACAATGTATTACCTACCTTGACACAACAAAACCTTAAATTACATAGTGAAGTTTTATGGGGCCATACACGACTCCTATCTGAATATTTCTCAAGTATTACAATGTCATAACTTCAAGGATGAATTTATATTGGGTTTTACTATGTTTATCTTGTACGATCTCCTGATTTGTCTGTATCCTCTTGTCTAACCATAACTAGTCTCTACTACTAAGTACTCATTTGCCCATTCTCATATCAATATTCCGCGTTATCTTTCTTGGGTTATTTTTTGCCTTAACTTACGTCCTGCACTGGCTCCTTATCTACCAATAACATCTCGAGCAGGACCCCTCACTTCCTTTCTTTGACACCGTGTTTGCATAATTTTCTGGAATCGTAGCATATTTGTAGGATTTGAGTAAGTGCAATCTCATCCCTTTTCCCTTTTTATCGCATTCTTCCTTTTCCATTCCATACTGATTTCTATTACTCTGGGGTCTATATTTTCCTTTTATTAATCACGTTAGAGTCACGAACTTATTTCTCGAAATGAGGATATGACTTTATGGCCTATACTCTTTTGTTGTCTCATGGCATGTCACCTTTCGTCTTTTCCTTCACTTGACTATAGACACTATAATACTATCATCGTTTTGTTCTACTGTTGTTATCCATGTATCATATATTACTCATAATGCTTCATTAACTTTCTTCTTATTTCCGGCTAACATTTATGTCTATCACTTTTTTCTGAAAACTTGAACAAGACATTCTTTTTCTTTTAGCGCCCCTTGATCCATCCATTAGTTCTTCGGGTTGCCTAACATTCTTTCTCTACTAGGTACAGGAGCCACACTAAGGTAATATATATCCCTTCAAGGCTTCCACTGCCTATCTTTGTAGTACTCATATCCAGCTGTACTATTTAAGAGTGCACCATCTGGTTGTCTCACAAAGAGATCTATTAGCACATTTGCAAAATCCTTCACAAATGTCAACTAACGCAAACAATCCACCCACCATTTGGGTCACTCTAACCCCAGTCGAATCCTGATATTCGTATTTCTATTATACTACTTCTGTTAACTTCCATATGACATAAATGAGATGGGTGTAGCCATTTGTACCTATGTTATTGTTGAAGGTAACTCAAAAGGCTTATATTTCTGTGCCTAAATTTGTACATACTGAATATCTTCATTAACTGGCGCCTTGTACCCTTCTTCATCTTGCTTCTTTTATTTGTTGAAACTTGTATCTATCTTCTGAATCTCTCATTGCCTTTCACTATAGAGGTGGATAGATATTCTTGCCTTAAGGCTCCTTATCAAAAGGCTTACATGTCTTAGTACACACATGATCTACTTAAAACGTTACATTTACTCATCATAAGCATCATGAAAAACCGAGTTCCTTTGACATGCAATCTCTTACAAACTGTCCTTCTAGATGTAGGCATCATCATATTATGGATAAGATAGAGTTTAGGAAATTGAGTTCTTACAACTGAGCTCTACCGCACGATCTAGAGTAAGAAGAAAGAGTGACATCCCTAAATGCCATGTATCCTCTTGCTTATAAGTGCGGTGCACAACACACCCATAAACAAAACTCTACTAGACATGGCTTGTAGACTCCCTAGGACAGAATTGCTCTGATACCACTTTTGTCACGCCCCGAACCTGGGGGCGAGACTGGCACCCGATGCCTCACCTATCCTTGCGTATCAACTTGCGAGTAAGGGACTCTGAACATAATGTCATGCTTTGGCCACATTGCAAGACAATTTGCGACCGCTGATTAAACATCAATATAAAGCTGACCCGACAAGGTCGTCATAACTACTACAGCTGGAAAACCAACAAAATATATATACAAGGCTTACAAGCCCAACATACTGCACTAACAGATAGGATATGTCTACAAGCCTCTACTGATGGATGTACTATGACCAGAACAGGACCTCGACCTACCCATAACACATATATACATATGTACATATGATGTACATAAAACTCTAGACCCGGAAACTCGAAAGGACGCAGAGTTTATCGATCAAGCTGAACTCGGGCAACACCTACTGAGGAGGTTAACTCGTCATTCTATCTAAACCTGCACGCATGAAATGCAGCGTCCTCGGCAAAAGGGGCGTCAATACAAAATAATGTACCGAGTATGTAAGGCAACATAATAACTGAAAGATGAAATTGAACTCATAATTTAATAACTCAAAGTAACTAGGAGTCAAAGATAATCTGAAGATATGCTTACCTGCTAATACTGACTCAACTCTCTCAATATAGTAAGTACAATAGTTGTCCGACCTTATAGGGCTCGGTATATATAATTGATCTGCTGTAGTAGGCTCGCTCATAGGTGCTCGGCCATACTAGGCTCTGTATCTCGGTCATTCTGGGCTCGCTCATAGGCACTCGGCCACAATAGGCTCGGTATATAACTTACCATATGATTAGAGATTTCCCAATAGGGGCCTGCCCACCGATTTTAGCTATATGGTGGTGAAAATACTGTAATACTGTATATATAAAGACCCTCTCTTATCTTGGATGGAAGAAGACAATACTCAATTTAATATAAAGTCCCAATAAGGGAGAATACTGTAACGTATGAGACTAGGATAATATATATAAATTCGGGAGTATGAACTTCTGTTTCTGCCTCGTTATCAAACACATGTAGTTACGAGATCATGCCAAAATGAAGGAAGGGCTTATCCTTATATACCTGAGTCGATTCTCTTGACAATCCTTCTAACACACGCCAATCGTGATGAAACACGTAACGGCGAATCGAGGTAGGGTAAGATCCGTATGATATTCTTGAGAAAGATTGTACCGTGCTCTCTTAGAATCGCAAAATCCCGTTGCAATTAAACAGCATAACTTCGTTTAAAACCTCTTAGAATTGCAACTCCGTATTCAAGCTTCATCTGTTGCCTTCAATCCTTATAGAATTGCAAATCCCTTAGAATTGCAAATGTAACATATGCATTTTAATGATTATGTTGGAGTCTTTATCAAAGAGAGTGGCCCCACTTGGATGACTTAGTCACAAAATTCTTCTTAAAATGTGCCACCTTTTTACATTACTTAAGAGTCATTTCTTGGCTTGATCAAGACAACCTTAGGCTTCCACGTTAAGGGTAAATTCTTATGCAATAATTATTCACTTAATTCCTTAATTAATTTGTCAATCCTCCGTTAACCAATTATCCACATAATTAGGAATTATCTCAAATTACTTCAAATACTACTCACTTTTAACACATTTTGTACACCTTATATGGTCATGTGGTACCTTGTATGGCAATAGTCCATAAATATTGGGTATTATAGCTCGGACCGTATTTTATCCCAAAATGTCAAACTTCGAAGAAATTTATTTATTTCGATTTTCTTACCCTCTCACATTCACGAATTTTACTCATCACTTGTTGAAATAGCATAATGCTTATAATCTCAAAATAATCTCTTTCCCAAGCTTACGTCGATTAACTGGCGACGATAGTTCAACATACGAAAATGCGGGATGTAACACCTCATTTCCGAGCTTATATCAATTTACTTATGGCATACTTTCACGTATGAAAACATGGGGTGTAATATTGGTGCTGGTGCTTTGTAGATGCGAAGTTGAGTCGAAACACCGCAGGTGCGGATTTTTGGGCTAAAAAATACAAATCCTTGTCACGACCCAATTCTCCCTCCGACTGGGTCTCGTGATAGCACCTAGTCTAGAAGACTAGGTAGGCCTATTCCTTATGCAAAATTAAGATAAAACAGGTAGAATAGCAGTAAGTGATATAAATCATAATAAAGTCGATGTCGCTCGACATTAACAATTTACTTTACCCAGAACCCGGAATATCACAATACATCACAAGCTAACTCTACGACTCAGTATGTACATCTGGAAAATAAAAGACCGTATAGTTTCATCTACAAGTTCTACTACATCAAGATAAGAAGGGGACTCAGAGATCTGCGGACGTTTCAGATTATACCTCGAGTCTCCTGATACTGTTGTTGCTGGATAGCTGAGATAACGCGTACTAGGACCTGGATCTGCACATGGTGAAACATGCGCAGAAGGGTGTGAGTACTCCATATTCGGTACTCAGTAAGTGTCAATCCTAACCCCAGTCAAGTAGTGACGAGGTCAGGTAGAGGCCCTACTGAGATTTGCAAAATGACAGATATAGTAAGCAAGTAAATAAAACAGGTGCTAATCATCAAAAATGATGAGTAAAGACTAGCAAGAACAATATAACTAAATGCTCAGATCAACGCAGTATATATAAAGCTCGGTAAGAAAGTAAAGGTGCAATGCAATGCAATATAAGGGAAAGCCTATGTATGCAATGCGGAATGAGGGAAAGGCTCAGGTCTCTGCCCGCAATCCCTATGTATGCAATGCAGAATGAGGGAAAGGCTCAGGTCTCTTCCCGCAATCCCTATGTATGCAATGCAATATGAGGGAAAGGCTCAGGTCTATGCCCGTAATCCCGTATATATATACGCAATATAAAGTAAAATCTCAAAATAGCGTAGTTTAAGGGTTTTAGGAAATGGAACCAGTTCGATATCTCGGAGTAAAATCCTTAAATTAATTTCAAATAATAGTAACGAGTGGAAAATCAGTTAGAAATCAATTTACCAGGATAAAATCTTAAGTTATTATGCAGTTCAAATCGATAACAGTAATAATAGAGTTGAAATTGAGGTATTGTGTAGAAAGAAGTATGGAATTTCAATGAAAATATCCCGTGCACGCGCTCGTCACCTCACGTACACGGGGTTTTATAGCAAAACCAGTTTAAAATGCCTAAGGGTGATTCCCCAACACAGACTGTGCAAATCAACCGCTAATCACTCTCTTGCCACGAGTATCCAACTCCGGGTGGCCCAAATCTATTCAATTTGATGGTATAATGTAAATATAAATTCAAGAAATCAAAGTAACTAATAAATTCGGAGCTAATACGCAAGTTTAGAAAATTGACCAAAATTCCCCTCAGGCCCACGTCTCGGAATCGGGTAAAATTTATATTTCCCGGACACCCATTCACTCACGAACTCACTCGAACTAGAATTATCGAACTCCGATGTCAAAAACTGGATTTTCCCCCATAGCGTCACGGTCTTGGCGTGACAATCAAGAATAGCATAGTGCAGAGATAACCAGTCCATACCTAGAATAATGTCGAAATCTACCATGCTAAGTAATACTAAATCAGCTATGGTCTCAAAACCGCTGATAGAAATTAAACACGACCGATATATGCGGTCCACAACAAGAGAATCTCCCACATGAGTAGAAACATATACGGGGGAACTCAAAGAATCCCGAGATAGCCCCAAATGAGAGGCGAAATAAGATGACACATATGAATATGTGGAATTTGGGTCAAATAATACCGATGCATCCCTATGACAAACGGGAACAATACCTGTGATGACTGAATCTGAAGCAATGGCCTCGGATCGAGCTGGAAGGGCATAGTATCTGGCCTGACCTCCCCCTCTAGGACGACCTCACCCTCCCCGACCTCCACCTCGAGCTACCTGAGATGGTGGGGTAGCAGTTGGGGCTGGAAGTATGGATGGGGGACCTGTTGGCGGACGTGGAACCTGTTAAGTCTCTGGTGGTGCACCCCTCCTAACTCTAGGGCAATCTTTGATCACATGACGAAGGTCACCACATCCAAAACAACCCCTCTGAGGGCGTGACTGCTGCTGCTAACTCTGAACTGGCCTGCTGGACTGGCCGGTGATAGTGCCTCGAGCAGGAGGCGCCTGAGATACTGGTGGTGCATAATAAGGCTCCCGAGGTCTAGGAGGTGCTGAAATACCACTGGCTGCTAGAAGAGCTGAATGTACCGGGCGACTCACAAAACCCCTACCATAGCGTGTTGCTGGTGCACGAGCTCCTGATAAATGACCCGTCTCTCAAGACCTCTTGGCCTCTCTCTCTTCTATGTCCCGGGTCAACATACTCTCAATCCTCCTAGCAATCCTCACGGACTGTTGGTAAGTGATAACAATCTCCAACTCCCTGGCCATACTGGTACGAATGCTAGGATGGAGTCCCTCAATAAAACAGCGAACTCTCTCTCTGACAGTAGATACCAAAGTTGATGCATGTCATGCCAAGTCACTGAACCGGACTGTATACTCTGACACGGTCATAGTACCCTGGCGTAGCTGCTCAAACTCCAGACGCCAAGCATCCCTGAGACTCTGAGGGACAAACTCCAGCAAGAACATATCAGAAAACTGAGCCCAAGTAAGTGAGGCTGCCTCGTCCGGACTACTAAGCTCAAATGCACGCCACTACTGATAGGCTGCTCCTCTCAGCTGAAAAGTAGTGAATGAGACCCCACTCGTCTCCACGATACCCATAGTGCTTAGAATGCGATGACACTCCTCAAGAAAACCCAGAGTGTCATATGAAGCTAAGCCGCTGAACTCAGGTGGGTGGTACTTTTTGTACCTCTCAAGACGGAGCTGCTCAGACTCCGATGCAGCTGCCCTGGCCTTAGGCTAAACTGGAGCTGCTGGAGGCATAGGAATATACTCTGGGAACTCCCCCATGTGAACCCTCTGCTCAGGAGTACGGTCTGCGGGAGTCTATGCCCCTCCCCCGGCCTGGGATGTAGCTGGGGCTATCGGAAGTAACCCCGCCTGAGATAGAGTACTGAAGGCACTCAAGAACTGAGCTAAGGTCTCCTGGAAGGCTGGAGTAATAGCAGGAACCTCCGGTGCTCCTCCATCTGTAGCTGTTAGGGGATCCTCCACCACTTCTCTAGCCGGTTCTCGGGCTGCACCGCGTGCTCGTCCCCTACCCCGACCCTTGCCTCTGGTGGCTCTGGCTGGGGGCTCGGGTGCCTGATCGTCGGTACGTCCGGTGCGAAAGCGAACCATCTGTAAGCAAGAATAGAATAGAGTTTAAGAATTTTGGTAGTAGTAATCAGCACGAGAAGGGATTCCAATAAGTATGATCTTTCTTAACAATTACATAGCCTCTCGAAGATAAGTATGGACATCTCCGCACCGATCCGCGAGACTCTAATAAACCGGCTTGTGATGTTGTGACTCCTATGAACCTAGACGCTATGATACCAACTTGTCACAACCCAATTCTCCCTCCGACTGGGTCTCATGACGGCACCTAGTCTAGACCACTAGGTAGGCCTATTCCTTACGCAAAATTAAGATAAAAAAGGCAGAATAGCAGTAAGTGATATAAATCATAATAAAGTCGATGCCGCTCGGCATTAACAGTTTACTTTACCCAGAACCCGGAATATCACAATACATCACAATCTAACTCTACGGCTTAATATGTACATCTGGAAAAGAAAAGACCGTATAGTTTCATCTACAAGTTCTACTACATCAAGATAAGAAGGGGACTCGGAGATCTGCGGACGTTGCAGATTATACCTCGAGTCTTCTGATACTGCTAATGCTGGCTAGCTGAGATACCGCATACTAGGACTTGGATCTTCACATGGGGAAAACATGCGCAGAAGGGCGTGAGTACTCCATATTCGGTACTCAGTAAGTGCCAAGCCTAACCCCAGTCAAGTAGTGACGAGGTCAGGTAGAGGCCCTACTGAGATTTGAAAAATGACAGATATAGTAAGCAANTTCGGTAAGAAAGTAAAGGTGCAATGTAATGCAATATGAGGGAAAGGCTCAGGTCTCCGCCCGCAATCCCTATGTATGCAATGCAGAATGAGGGAAAGGCTCAGGTCTCTACCCGCAATCCCTATGTATGCAATGCAGAATGAGGAAAAGGCTCAGGTCTCTGCCCGTAATCCCTATGTATGCAATGCAGAATGAGGGAAAGGCTCAGGTCTCCGCCCGCAATCCCTATGTATGCAATGCAGAATGAGGGAAAGGCTCAGGTCTCTGCCCGCAAACCCTATGTATGCAATGCAAAATGAGGGAAAGGCTCAGATCTCTGCCCGCAATCCCTATGTATGCAATGCAGAATGAGGGAAAGGCCCAGGTCTCTGCCCGCAATCCCTATGTATGCAATGCAGTATGAGGGAAAGGCTCAGGTCTATGCCCACAATCCCCGTATATATATACGCAATATAAAGTAAAATCTCAAAATAGCGTAGTTTAAGGGTTTTAGGAAAAAGAACCAGTTGGAAATCTCGGAGTAAAATCCTTAAATCAGTTTCAAATAATAATGATTGGAAAATCAGTTAGAAATCAATTTACCAGGATAAAATCTTAAGTTATTATGCAGTTCAAACCGATAACAGTAATAATAGAGTTGAAATTGAGGTATTGTGTAGAAAGAAGTATGGGATTTCAATGAAAATATCCCGTGCACGCGCTCGTCGCCTCACGTACACGGGGTTTTATAGAAAAACCAAAAATGCCTAAGGGAGATTCCGCAACACAGAGTTAGGCAAGCCACTTACCTCAACAGTGGAAATCAACAGCTAATCACTCTCTTGCCACGAGTATCCAACTCCGGGTGGCCCAAATCTATTCAATTTGATGGTATAATGTAAATATAAATTCAAGAAATCAAAGTAACTAATAAATTCGGAGCTAATACACAAGTTTAGAAAATTGACCAAAACGCCCCTCGGGCCCACGTCTCGGAATCGGGTAAAATTTATATTTCCCGGACACCCGTTCACTCACGAACTCACTCGAACCAGAATCATTGAACTCCGATGTCTAAAACCCCCTAAATCCTCAGATTTTCAGTTGGGAAAGTTTCATCAAGTTTCCATGGATTTTCCCCTATTTTTTCTAATTAAGATAAGGAAAAATAACGGGGATTAATGGTCTAACAAGTAATTAGGATTAGAAAACGTTACCTATGATCCTTCTCTTCAAAACCCACTGAAAATCGCCAATTTTCGAGCTCTCAAATGATTTTAGACTTATCAATTTCAAACCCTCGGATTTAGAATAAACACACATCAATTTTCGCACATGCGAAGACTGGGAAGGCCTGGCCCAACCTCGCACCTGCAGATAGGGGGCCGCTCCTGCGAGCTCGCACCTGTGGAACATCCATCGCAGGTGCGGAACACCAGAAGAAGATCTGGTTCAGCTGAGTTCCAAGTCCAAAATTCCTCCATTAAGCATCTGAAACAACCTCGAGGCCCCCGGGACCTCAACCAAATCCACAAACTGACCCCAATACCTCATCCGAACTTAGTCGAGCCTTAAAAACACATCCAATAACATCAATATACCAAAAAATGCATAGATTCAAGCCTAAGAACTCAGGAATTTTCAAGAATTCACCTCCGACGCCCGAACCACGTCTAAACTCGTCTGAATGACCTCAAACTTTGCATACAGGTCATAAATGACATTTCGGACCTGCTGTCGCTTTCAGAATTCCATTCCGAGTCCGATATCAAAATCTCACTTATCGGCCGAAATCGCCGAAATTCTAACTTTCGCCAATTCAAGCCTAAATCTACGTCTGGCCTCAAAAACACATTACGAACATGCTCCCAACTTCAAAATCTCTCAACGGAGCTAACGGAGTCGACGTATTTCCATTCCGGATCCGTCTTCACACAGCTCCCGCTCCGATCTAATTTCTAAGGTCAAAGCTCGCCTTAAAGGACTATATGTCCAAAAACACTCCAATTTTCATCACTCGACGCTCCGACTCGATCCATTAACATAATAATACTTGGGAGAAGCAGTTATTAGGGGTTTGGGGTGCTAACTCTCAAAACGACCGATCAGGTCGTTACAATCCCTGTGTATAAAAAATATTCAGACTGTGTTCTTTTGGTATTTTTAGCATATCTTGAGTTCTAGAGCTCCGATTGAGGTGGTGTTTTTCTCGTCTTTTTATGGGGGTCAGTATCTAACCTCAATTTTTGTATTTTAACATGATTAGTAGTTAACTTTTGAGTTAATCTATGTTTTTATTGGAGGATTGAGGGATTTTATCAAAAACTTCCCTAAAGAGAATAATATGATTATGAACATCGATACGGAGTCGAAATTGGATGAAACTAGTATGGTTGGACTTGTATCAAATGGGTTGTCGGTATTATTATGTTTTGTTGCATTCCAAGGTGCGGGCCCGGATTGACCTTTTAGTTGACTTTGAGTTTTTGATTAAAGATTTGACCTTTATCGCTTGGGTTTATTTCCTAAGGCATTATTTGATGTTTATGAGTTGCTTGGCTAGTTTCGAGCTTTTCGAAGGTTGTTTCGGGTGTGATGGCATTTCTAGAGTATTATTTGGCTTGCTCGGTATTTTATTTGGCTTGTTCGAAGTAAGTAACATATCTAAACTTGGTTTCGAGGGTAAATATCCCTGGGAACTATGATATTTGATATGAGTTGGGGTGACGCAAGTTCTAGGTGATGGTCAGGGGTGTGTGCACCGATGTATTCATGATCTAGGTAGTTCTTAGGCTATTATATGCCTTGTTTTTCTATCATGCTTCTTTGATATCTTGTTTTCTCCATTTATATGCCTACGTGGGACATTATTCATGCTAGAAATTATGCCTAGACTAACTGATCAGTTGTTTGGGACATGATTGGACTATTTTTACCATGTTGAGCTATTTGCCTTAGCCGTAGTCAAACTATACAGTTATGATAGTCATGTATGCATGTTATATCACTGTCTCTGTGCACTTTTGATATGTTATCGCACATGTTATTTGTGTCCTTGTACGTGACATGAGTTTGAACTGTATTTGGTCATACTGTGATATTCAGTGTTATATTGTTGGATTGTGTTTCTATAATGATGCCTGCATATTGAGACTTGAGTGGATCGATGACTGATGTGGGCCATAGAGCCGTATTGATATGGATATATGGATCGGGTTGCACGCCTCAAAAGTTATATTGATATTGTGGTGATGTGTACGCCAAGCCGCACATTGGTCTAAGTTGTACTGATTTGAGGCTACGCATGCAGCAGGCCCCACTATTTGGTCTATGTGATTATGATTAGCGCTTGGACAGGACCCACTAACATGCCACCAATGAGCTTAGGCACAGTGTTATATACATGTGCTCGTTGATGGGCAGTTATGACAGGCACCCGTACAGTGTTAAGTGTGATTATTTGATGGATCCACGGTGATATTGTTGATTTGATATATTTATTGTGTTTGATCAAGTGGGGTATTTGAGCCAGGTACCTAGAGTGTTCTAAGATTATGTGAACTCAATGATTTCACTGTGAGACCGATTACTTGACATGTAGATTTGAAATGTAGGAATAGAGATGTACCTTCCTCATGCAAGACGGTGATATGACATTTGATTACTTCACATGTATATTTGACATGTAGGCATAGAAATGTACCTTCCTCATGCTAGGCACTGATATTATATTTGATAACTTGACATGTATATTGACATGTTGGCATAGAGATGCACTTTCCTCATGCTAACTAGTAAATGTAAAGTCTTATATGATATTGTAATTTGAAAAAAACACAGTTCTTTTGATAAACTCATGTTTAATTGATTTCGGTGGTAAGATTTAGACTTGGACTATTATACTTGAAAAGCAAGCCTACTTTCTCGTATCTGTGAACGAGTTGAGCATTATATCTCTTTAGTTATATCCCTTTACTGTCTTCAACCTACTATTACGAATTGTTATTAGCTATTGATAATGGACACTGACCTTCTTCCAAGCTCGCCACTGATTTCAACCTGAGGTTAGGTTTATTACTTATTAAGTACATGGGTTTGGTTGTACTCATACTACACTTATGCACCTTGCGTGCAGATCTTAGAGATGATATTTTTGTGTATGGTAGGAGCTGGCATTGTAGGTATACATGCATTCTAGTGATAGTGGGTAGCTTTAGAGTTTTAAAATTCGGTTTATGTATATTTCGAACATATGGTGTATGTATTTTGTATCAACTTTGTAAATTCTAAGTCTTGGAAGCTCATGACTTGTACTAATCCTTGGGAGTTTGAATATAAATTCAGTCTTTCAGTCTTTTTATCTTATTGTTCTCATATATGTGGAGGTGAATATTACTTGTATTACCTAGCGGGTTGGGTTAGATGCCATCACGACTAGTTGGATTATGGGTCGTGACAACATGACAATTACATTGGCTACTCTTTGATAGAAAGTCTTTTTGAGGTAGTTAGTCATTCTTTTGAACCTTCCCAAATGTATTTGATTAAGACCACCAGAACCACATTTTTGTGGATCTTAAGGGATGCTTAACCCCTTCCCCTCGAGATAATTTGAACCCGTACTTAGAATCGCAACGCTTTCGCAAACCATAATTAAATTGTAAATTACATAGTGTAGTATAGATGTCTTAGTGTACCTTAATTACGAGGTGGCAACTTTAAACTCCAAATAACCTTGTAGAGTATTATAAGTTCTATGTTGTTTTAACTTGTGCTAAATAGGGAGCAACAGTCCCGGGTAGCTGGGGTGATATTTGGACTACCCGGAGCACTTTAGAAGTTGTCGATTTTTGCTGGCGTCAGGCTCTTTTTCACAGTCGCGGAAGTCGTGTCACGATTGCGGGGAGCATTTTTGTTCTGGGTAGTTTTGTGCTTCCTGTTCGGGATTGGGGTGGTAGAGATCGCGTAGAGGTAGGAAGGTATGAGGGGATGTGATATAGAGGACAGCGAGGCCAAGAGGCCTTGAAATTCGGGAGGATATATTAGTGTCTGCGCTCAAGTTGCAGCCCGTCATGGAAGAGGCTATGTGAGCCGCCTAGTTTATTCATCACTTCCAGTTACTAGCGCTGCTCTTACTAGTCTGAGGTACCACATTTCCCATATTTCTCAACCACTTTCTAGTGCACCTCCTGCACGCGGTGCCCTCAGCGGTAAGTCTAGCTGACCAGGTCAGGGTTAGTTTCAGCAGCCACCCACCGAGAAATTGTTTTGGGTGTGTTGATACCAGACATATAGTGAGGTACTGCCCCAGACTCAGGAGGGGTGAACCACCACAGACTACACAATCTCAACGGATTCCTCAGGGTTCACATGCCATTGTTATTGCTCTAGTTGCCGCTCCACCTGCCCCACCAGCTAGGGGTAGAGGTCAAACGAGTAGAGGTCAACCTAGCGGAGAAGTCCAGGCTTGTTTTTTTACTTTCCTGGTAGGATGAAGGTGGTTGCATAAGATGTTGTCATCACAGGTATGGTTCCAGTTGTCATAACGATGAATCAGTCTTATTTGATCTAGGATCCACTTATTCATATATGTCACCTTAATTTGCTTTGTATTTGGATATATCTCACGTTTCTTTGAATTCTCCTGTATATGTGTCCATACCCGTGGGAGATTCTATTGTTGTGGACCATGTTTATCGGTCGTGTTTAGTTGGTATTGGTGCTTTTGAGACTAGAGTTGATCTATTGTTACTAAATATGGTAGACTTTGATGTGTTCTTGGGCATGGTAGTTGTCACCCTATCACGTTATTCTGGATTTTCACGACAATACTGTGTCACTAGCTATGCCGCGGTTGGAGTGGAGGGGTATATTGGATTATATTCCTAGCAGAGTTGTGTCCTTTCTTAAGGCACGCCGGATGGTTGAGAAGGGGTGTGAGGCATATCTAGACTTTGTGAGGAATGTCAGTACTGATACTCATATTGTTGAGTCAGTTCCGGTAGTGAGAGATTTCCAAGATATGTTCCCAGCAGACTTACCAGCCATGTCGCCCGATAGAGATATCGATTTTGGTATTGACCTGGTGTCGGGAACTCGGCCCATTTCTATTCCATCATATCACATGGCACCAATGGAGTTGAAGGAGTTAAAAGAATAGCTGCAAGAGTTTCTTGATAAGGGTTTCATCAGGCCTAGTGTGTCATCTTGGGGTGCTGTGATTCTGTTTGTGAAAGAGAAGGATGGTAATATGCAAATATGTATCGTTGATAGGCAGTTGAACAATTTTACAGTAAAGAACAGGTGCCCATTACCACACATTGATGACTTATTTGACCAGCTTCAAGGTGACAGAGTGTTCTTGAAGATTGATTTGCGGTCAAGGTATCATTAGCTGAAGATTCGAGATCCGTATATTTTGAAGACTTCTTTCAGGACTCGGTATGGTCACTACGAGTTCCTTGTGATATCATTTGGCTGATCAACGCCCCAACAACATTCATTCACCTGATGAACAATGTATTCCAGTCATATCTTGACTCATTCATTAATGTGTTTATTGATGAAATCTTGATATATTCTCGCAGTCAAGAGGATCATGAGAAGAATTTGAGGATCATGCTCCTGATATTGAAAGAGAAGAAGTTATAGGCAAAATTCTCCAAGAATTTTGGCTTGATTTCGTGGCATTGTTTGGGTCATCTGGTGTCTAGTGAGGGGATTAAGGTAGATCCGAAGAAGATTAAGGCAATTCAAAGTTGGCCCAGATCGTCTTCAGCTATTGAGATTTGGAGTTTCCTTGGTTTGTCCAAATATTATGGTTGTTTTGTAAAGGGTTTCTCATCCATTATTTCACCTTTGACTAGATTGACCCAAAAGGTGCTCTTTTCAGATGGTCTGAGGAGTGTGAGGTGAGATTTCAAAATCTCAAGACTGCTTTGACTACAGCCCCGGTGTTGGTGTTACTTACGGGTTCGAGGTTTTACATTGTGTATTGTGATGCATCACGTATTAGGCTTGGCACAGTGTTGATGCAAGACGGTATGGTGACTGCCTACGCATCTCGGTAGCTGAAGGTTCATAAGAAGAATTATCTTGTGCACGACTTGGAATTGGAAAATGTTGTTCATGCATTGAAGATTTGGAGGCACTATTTTTACGGTGTTCCATGTGAGGTCTATACCGTCCACCAGAGTCTTCAGCATCTGTTTAAGTATAATGATCTTAATTTGGAGCATTGGAGATGGTTAGAGTTGCTGAAAAACTATGATATCACTATTTTGTATCATCCCCGGAAGGCCAGTGTGGTGGTCAATACCTTGAGTAGAAAGGCGAAGAGTATGGGAAGTTTGGCATATCTACCGGCAATAGATAGGCCACTAGCCATGGATGTTCAGGATTTGGCCACTCAGTTCATGAGACTGGATGTTTCGGAGCCCAATCGAGTTCTTTCTTGTGTGGTTCTCGGCCTTCCTTGTATGAGCGCATCAGAGAGTGTCAGTATGACAACCCCCATTTATTTATCTGTAAGGACACGGTACATCACGACTATGCCAAGGAGGTTTCTATTAGAAATGACGCGGTGTTGCTGATGCAGGGCCGGATATGTGTGCCCAATATAGATTGGTTTAGCGAGTTGATTCTTGAGAAGGCCCACTATTCGCGGTATTCCATTCATCTAGGTGCCGCTAAGATGTATCAGGATTTGAGGCAGTATTATTGGTGGAGAAGAATGAAGAAATATATAGTGGATCATGTGGCTCGGTGCTTGAACTGTCAGCATGTGAAGTAGATCAGGGGTTCATGGGATTAGTTCCTACCGCTTGCAGAGTTAGCCTACAACAAAAACTACAAATCAAGAATTCAGATGGATCCTTATGAGGCCCTATATGGGAGACAGTTTCGTTCTCCAGTTGGTTGGTTTGAGATGGGAGAGGCTAGGTTGTTGGGCACTGAGTTAGTTGGGGATGCCTTGGAGAATGTCAAGTTGATTCAAGATCAGTTTCGTATACACAGTCTAGACAGAAGAGTTATGCTGATTGGAGGGCTCGTGATGTAGCATTTATGGTGTGTGAGAGGGTTTTTCTATGGGTTTCACCCATGAAGGGTTTGATGATGTTCAGGAAGTAGGTGCAAGTTGAGCCCTAGGTATATTGGTCCTTTTGAGATCTGGAGTTGGTGAGGTGTCCTACAAGCTCGCACTGCCACCCAGCCTATCGATGGTCCACCCGGTGTTCCATATTTCCATGCTTCGAAAGAATTTAGTGATCCATCCCATGTATTAGATTTCAGCTCAGTCCAATTGGACAAGGAATTGACTTATGTTGAGGAGCAGTGGCCATCTTGGACAGGCAAGTCCGAAAGTTGAGGCCATAGAACTTTGCTTCAGTGAAGGTTCAATTGAGGGATCATCTAGTCGAGGAGGTGACCTAGGAGACTGAGTACGACACGTGGAGCCATTATCCTCATATTTTCATCACCTCAGGTATGTCTCTATGCATGTTCGAGGACGAACGTTTGTTTTAAGAGGGGGAGAATGTAGCGACCCAGATCAGTCATTTTGTATATTTGCGCCCTGTTTCCCTTCTTTTTCTTCACATATGTGATTTATGGTTTTATGATTTACGGGGTTGGTTAGCTTTGTTCCGGGAAGGTTTCAGTATGGTTTGGACCTTCTAGCTCTTGATTTAGAAACCTAAGTTAGAAATGTTGACCAAAGTTTGATATTTGTGAAAACAACCCCAGAACAGTGTTTTGATGGCTTCGGTAGATTCATATCGTGATATTCGACTTGGGATTATTCCCTTAATCAAAACCAGAGGTCCGTAGGTTGATTTTTGTTGTTTTTCCGAAAGTTAGCAATTGGAGGTTTACAAGACTCTCCATGTTTGACCGTAGGTTGACTTTTGGCCATTGGGTTCGGAATTTGGTTTTGGGACTTGGAATAGGTTTTTTATGCTATTTAGAACTTGTCTTCAAAGTTTGGTGTCATTTGGAGTCGATTTGATAGGATTTGGACGCGTGATTGCAATTTTAGAGGTTCTTGAACGTTTCTTTGAGATTCATGCGTTTTGATGTCCTATTTATATTTCTATATGTTATTTATGTGTTTTGATCACGTGAGGGAGTTTGTATGATGTATTTTGACTTTTGTGGATGTTTGGTTTGGATTCCCGAAGGCTCGGATGAGGTTTTGTCGTGCTTCAAAATGGTCTTGAACTGAAACGGGACTGCTGGTGTGTTGATGCCTCAGGTGTCGCAATTGCGAACACCAGTATCGCAATCGCGATCTTAGTATGGAGTCTCAAGTGTTTCAATTGCGATACCTGGATTGCAATTGCGAAGAAGTTCTGAAATGCGGTAGGCTCGCATTTGTGACAAAAATGTCACATTTGCGGAAGGGGCAGGCTTCACAATTACGAAGCCTATGTCGCATTTGTGACTTGCCGCTTTGGCTGCCGAGAAATTCTTCACAATTGCCAACCCAGTGTTGTAATCGTGACATTTGCAACTGAACAAACGGTTAGAAAGCCATTATTTCATATCATTTCTCATATTTTAGAACCTAGACTCGGTAGGAGGAGATTTCGAGAGGAAATTATTATCTAAAAACATTGGGTACGTGATTCTAATCAATTTCCAACTATATTTCATGATTATATCTTAGATTTAACATCAAATTTATGATAATCAAAGAGGAAAATTGGGGAGGTATGTCAAAGTTTTGAAAAATAAAGATTTGAGTTGTGAGAGTCGATTTGGACTCGGATTTGAAACCAAAATACATATATGGACTCGTGGGGTTATGGGTAGTCGGAATCTACCCTTGGACCCGTGTTTTGACCGAGCAAGCTTGGGGTTGACTTTTATTGACTTTTTGGGAATTGTGTTAAGATCAAAGCTTTATCTATTGTAATTGATTTGCCTTGCATTGTTTGATGACAATAAGTTATTTTTGGTTAGATTTGAGCCGCGTGGAATATTTTAGGGGAAAAGCTATATTCGAGGGTTGATTTGTCCTAGTTGAGGTAACTATCTTGCCTAACTTTGTGTAAGTTGTTTGTGCTAATTGTACTATGTGAAAAACGTGTACACAAGGCGACGAGTGTGTACACGGCTATATATGGTATTTTAAACTTCTTCTATACATTTAATTGAAATTGTTAAAACATGTTTCATCTTTCATTGTTAAATTTCATCTCACATGATCTAATTGACATTGTTAGTACTTGTTTTATCCTTTGTTGTTGTAATTGCTCTCATATGCTTTAGTTGAAGTTACTACCTCTCTTATTGTCTTGTTACTCCTTTATTGTAAAATTTCTCTTATTTGAAGTTTTTATTTCACGGAAATTCTTCTTGTTGAGTTATTGACGTTGAAGTTGTGGAAGTCGTTGTCACGTTGAGGCTGAAGTTGTTAATTAATGAGATTTCTTTTCTTGTTGAGTATTCCTTATTTATTTTGTTGTTATTGATATTCTTGTACACATTCTGATTGATCCATGGGCTATACGTTGTGGTAACATTGTATTGTTGATTTTTGCAAGTGTTGTGGCATATGGGCACATGTGGTGCAAGTTGATTATTGTGTTATCATATTGATACGCATGCAGTGGTATAAGGATAGGGGTTGATACGCATGCGGTGAGATAAGATGGGATTTATATGTGTGTTGCTAGTAAGAGAATTATTTGAAGTCACATGGTGAGATAAGGGGTCTAAAGCGTGTGTAGCTATTTTGGGAAAATGTATTTAAAAATAAATGCAAGGCTCACACGATGATATAAGGAAAGATTGCGATTAAAATTTTAAAATGTGAATATGAGGTGCGGTACCTCGGTTGTGATTCTTGTTGTACATTCTATGCTAAAAGAGACTTGTTGGTTGAACAGTCCTTGTTGTTTTCTTCATTTGTCTTACTTGTAGTACTCTGTGTTGACTACTTGTTGTTTCATCGTGTGTTCACTACTTGTTGCCTTTACTGCTTAAAATTTCGTTGTCAGCTTATTTTATATAATTGCTTATCTGTTATTTACTCTGTCGCTTTCCATTATTAGATTGTGTTATATTCTATTTAGTTTTTCTTATCCTAGTAGGTGTCTTGACTTGGCCTTGTCACTACTCTACAGAGGTTAGGCTTGATACTTACTGGGTACCATTGCAGTTTACTCATACTATGCTTCTGCATATCCAAGTACATTTGCATGTGCTGGACGCCAGTGATTGATTAGCTATTTCAGAGACTTCAAGGTAGATCTGCTCGATCTTCACAAGCCTTATGACTCAGTTCCACCAGATTTGGAAGCTTTAGGTAGGGTTCATTATGATAGTTAAACATTTTAATTTGATTTTTAAGTTATTAATTCTGCTATCTTTCAATACATGTTAGGCTTACCTAGTCTTAGCGACTAGGTGCTATCACGACATCCTAAGGTGGGAATTTGGGGTCATGACACCTGTGTTTCTGACTCGTTTTATAATTAAATTAATTAGACTTAATTAATCCCATTTAATGTACTAAAATATATTTATCAAATGTATTATTAGTTAATTATTATAATAATTCTTATTAAACTATAAAAACTAGTTTTGGTAATCAAAGTAATAAAGGTAATATAATTATGAATTTGAGACTAAATTATTAAATTAATAATAACACTTGTTTATAAAATATGAAAGTTAGATTAGTCAATTCAAGCATAAGAAGTAGTATAATTTACAAATATTTAAGACTACAGTACCATTGATTTAATATTACTAAGTATTATTATATGGATTACATCATTTATATTTTGAAAAAATAGGTATTATTTAAAAATACTTCATTACATTTATTGCAGATTAATAAGTGTAAAAATTTAATTTAAAATGGGAGGGTCAAAATTGATCGTCAACACCACAATCTTAACTCTGGATGGAACGAATACTCTGATTATGACTGGAATGAAAGAGAAATGAGACAACCACCTCAAGAGGAGAATGGTGGTTTAGAAGAGCATATGTATGAGTTCATGAATAGTGTTGAAGAGAGATTAATACAAAATGATGAAGCCATTAAGAACCAACGCAAGTGAGTCGAATAGTGTTGGATCAAGAAGCTGAATGGTTTTGAAGATTGACAAAGTAACTCAGAGTTGAACCAGGTCTATCACTGGAGACATAGACACATGCAGAGTTAAGGGCACGTGAGGTGCACAAGCAGTAGATAAACGAAATCTGTGATCTAAAGAGATATCTCCTGATCGAAAAGGTTGCAAATTGATAAGGAGATGGACTCCTTATTCAGTAAGAACAGAATCAAGATAAGGGAGGATTCAGGGAGTTGAGATCAACTAGAACTCTTCCACCAAGGAAGAGTAGCATCTGAATTCTAGTGTATCTCTTTATCCACTAATCCTATATATTGTTCAGTGTTCTTATTGAACATGTACGCACAAACGCAGAAGCAAAACAAGAATTGAGAGCAAAATTACCAAAGCAATTTTGCAAGCAGTTCGTTGAGAATTGAGCGTGCGATTTTGCAAGCAGTTTGTAGTAGGTGATTTTAAATTGTACCTTTCAGCTTTATAGCAATTGTAATAAGTACTGAGTGTTCAAGTTAGAGTTAAGTTGAAACTTGTCGCAAATAGCTTGAGGCTAGTTTGCCACAAGGGGATTAGAGTTAGTCCTTAGGTTTACAAAAGAGTTTATTTTGTAAATTTTGTTTGGCTCATTGATTTAGTGAAGAGTTTGGAAAAATCCTACTGGGAAGTAGGTCGTGGTTTTTTCACCTTTTGAGCCAGGTATTTTTCACGTAAAATCACTATGTTCTTTAAATTCTGCATTTATTATTCCGCAAACTGTAGGAGTTGGAACACATAGAAGAACCTGGTCTTTCTATAACTGCTGCACGCGAGAATTGGACACCACACAAATCACTCCCCCCTCTTGTGTGGTATTGACGTTTGGAACATCAAATAGTAAGTATAGTTTTAGAAAGCTCATTGCATTGTGATGGTGAATGTATGAAGAATATACCCTGTGAGAATGAGCCTACCTAAAAGGATAAGCATATGCAAAGAGAACTTTCTACTCTGCAAGAAGACTCTTATTCAATTAAGATGATTGAAGATGAGACTTCAGTTGATTGTGAAGCAATAAAAGAAGAAATCAGACCCCCATCTACCTTTCCACATTTACAGCCTTTAGTAGAAGAAAATGAAAAATAAATGGTCTTGGACATATTAGCGGAATATTCACATAACTTGTCTTCTTTGTTTTCTTATTCTAACCTTGATCGTGTGAATTTTATTCTGGGGATTAACAAGGATATGCATAGATTTATCCTATGAAAGAATGCGGGAACAAATTGAGGATCATCCTGAAAGAACAATTCACTTCTCAAAATGATCCCAGAAAGAAAAATAAGAGTTATTTTGCAGATACCCTCATAAGACTTTGGCTTAATGAGCTCCATATAATTTCAATAAGAAAATACGGGAAATAGATTCAGAATTAGGGGTGGAGTTCAAAAGCTCTTTGAAAAAAAAAACCGGAGGAGTTTTATTTACCTCTTGCTTATTTTTGCTTGTGTGTCATATGATATGCCACAATTTAAAGTGTGAGGTGGGGGATGTAAATATGTATTTTTTTTTCATCATTATTTTAAAAATTTTGATTTTTCCCGACGAACGATGAATGCTTTCAACTACGTTCTTGAGAGATTAAAGTCTAACAAAAATACACAAAATTTAATAACCCAAAAATATGTCTTTTATAAGGTAATGTAACCATTTTCCCTTGATTATATTAGTAATGCGGTTCTTTTCCAAGGCTTTTGCTTGATCCGGGTGTAGTTAATTTTTCATTTGATAGGAATAAAGAGATCTTGTGCCATAGTGCTAAGTAGAGATAACTTGTCTTGACTTTGTTGTGCCTTGAGAGCGATGAGTGCCTTAGTTGTGACGTTTAGGCTCGCCTCTTGACTCATGTATTGTAGTGCCTTAATATGGTTGCTTTTTATTAATTGCTTTGACTAGAGAGTTAGGAAAGATCTGGTCCTGAGTGAGTTATGTGTCATGTGTGTATGAGGTTATTGTTGATATTCTGTGCATGTCATTAGATGTTTAGAACTTGCCCCGTGTGTTTGCAAAGAGAAATAGCAATCTTGTTCAATCTAGAAAGTGATAGAGGCGTTCTTTGTTGAGCCAGATATATGTTTTTACCCACTTAATTATGTGTTTCTTAATTATCCCCGTCGAACATGTAATCATATTTCTTTGGCAACCACACTATAAGTCTGACCCCTTTGATTGAATCGAATATCTATTTAAACTTTTTACCTCTCATGAGAACTTGAAATATTTATGAGCTTATCAAGAGCTAAGTGGTTGCATTGTTGGGTGTTTGAGCGGAACTAGAGAAAAAGGAGAAAGGTGCATTTTGTTTTGAACTAGGGAATTGAAAAAAGATGAGACGATGCTTGAAAAGAAAAATCAGAACTTAGAAAGAAATTTGAAAATATTTGGTGTTTCTATATATTAGAAAAAGAATTTCCTTGCTAGTAGTAACTCTTCCTTTATCTGTGCTTAAAGAATTGGGATCTTGGTGCTAGTATTTTATGAAGGTTGAGGTGTGGTTCAATATAAGTGCGGGGTTTAGATTGTGAAATTGTATGTATTAAAGTTCTCAAGGAGGTGTTGTCATTATACTAAATATATCATATACGTCTCGCAGCCAACATTACAACCAAATAAAGTCCTTCTTGATCTTTGACTGAGTGAGCTCGAATTAATATAGTATTATACCACGGGCAAACCTATAGTACATCTTATGTGGCACATGACTTTTATTTGTGATATTGAGTTAATTCTTCTTATTCTGAGTTCCTAATTGTTCTTGAATGTTATGTGTGTGGGACTACACTCTATTGTTTATTGTGAGGGCACATGGCCTGCGAGAGATAAGTGATGGTCTTCAGCTTCTCTGTTAGAGTAAGTGAGCAAGTCTTGAAAAATAGGTTCTTTTGAGTCGAGTCTTGAGGTTAGAACGCTATTGTATGGTATTTTGTTTGTTTTAAATATTCTTGGCATAACGAGTTAGGAGAGTTACATGAAAAGGTCCTCCTTACTTGAAGTGTAGTTTGATAGCTCGAGGACGAGCAATGGTCTAAGTGTGAGGTGTCGATGGTACGCTAAAAATATAGTTAATTACATTACACATAATACTTGCTACACTTTAATTTTATTTGAGCTAAAACATAATTAATTTGTACCCATTAAATATTGTCTGTTGTACAGGTTGAGAATCCTGGCTAAGACAAACTTTTGGAGCTAAAATGAATAAAAAAATAAGACTTTGAAATCTGGGTATAAATCAAAAAATAAAGTCAGGATTGTGAGGACCGAGTATACAAATAAAAAGTAGACGAAAAAACGCTCAAGGCCAAGTCAGTGGCCTATCACGGCGTCTGGAGGGATTGTGCCACATATTGTGGCTGGCCAAAATGTTCATTAGAAACCAAGAAAAAAGAACACTCTAAAGTTGGCTTGGCACGTTGTGCCTGCCAATGTGCACACCACATGTCTGCCTAATTCCTCATTAAGCAAGGAGAAAAGGCAAGGACAGCAAACAAAGTGTGGGGCAACAGTTCAATCTCGGGCTAATTTTTCCCACTTCGTCTCATTAAAGGAAATTGGGTCCTAGGGTATTTTGTACGCGGTATAAATATTTTCTAAACACAATTTTGAAAGGGATTTGACCTAGGAAAGTTTTGAAGAACTACTACGGCTTGAAGACAAAAGATTTCATCAATTCTCTTGCCAACAATCGATGTAAAATGGGAGTTTATATTGTAACGTTGTCTTTGATATTTTCTATATTCTTAAACTTCTTTTAGATGATTTTCTCTATATATATGAGTAGTTTATCTCAGGGGTTTGACGGATATGGTATTTTTATTGCTATTCGCGGATTTAACTCTAGTTTGATTATTTTGCATTATTTGGATTGGTTTAATTTGGTGATTCTTCTAAGTAATCGAGAACACCTCTTGAATTATTGGTTAAACCAAGTTAGGAGAATATTCGAGAGACATTTTTCTAATGACTAGTCCATTGACATGTTCTTGCATATTTTACAAGCCCTAATCCCTCAAATTAGTCACTAATTTCCATAAATTTTGCCCCCAATCAGTCAAATAATACCATAAAAATGAGTTTTAGGTCCAAGAATCATACCTCCACGAAGAACCCTCGAATTCCCTCTTCAAAACCCTACAAAAAGCTTCAACTCCGGATAAAAATGGTGGAAAATAGCTCAAAATTCGCGAATGTAACGACCTGGCCGGTCGTTTTGGAGAGTTAGCGCCTCGATCCCCTGATAATTGTTCCTCCCATGTCTTATTAGGTTAATGGAACGAGTCGGAGCGTTGAGTGATAAAAATTAGAGTGTTTTTGGACATATAGTCCTTTAAGGTGAGCTTTAACCTTAGAAATTGGGCCGGAGCAGGAGCTGCGTGAAGACGGGTCCAGAATAGAAATCTGTCGACTCTGTTAGCTCCGTTGAGTGATTTCGGGGTTGGGAGCGTGTTCGGAATGTGTTTTTGAGGCCAGACGTAGATTTAGGCTTGAATTGGCGAAGTTAGAATTTCGGCGATTTCGGCCGATAGGTGAGATTTTGATCTCGGAATGGAATTCCGAAGCGAAAGCAAGTCCGAAATGTCATTTATGACCTGTGTGCAAAATTTGAGGTCATTCGGACGAGTTTAGATGTGGTTCGGCGTCGGAGGTGAATTCTTGAAAATTCCTAAGTTCTTAGGCTGGAATCTATGCTTATTTGATGATTTTGATGTTATGGAGCGTGTTTTTAACGCTCGACTAAGTTGGAATGAGGTATTGGGGTCAGTTGGTGGTTTTGGTTGAGGTCCCGGGTGTTACACCCCGCAATATTACGTCAATATTACGTCCCGCAGTATTATATTACGACAATGTCA